>VUQI01063747.1:0-11504 GCA_015106735.1 Paratilapia polleni | reverse complement strand
ATTGTGAGTTAGTTTGTATTCTGGATAGCTTTGTTGTTAGTTAAGAGTATTTTTGTAAATATTTATTCACTGTACATATTGAGCACTGCAGCAGTCAAATAGGAGTGAGAAGCCCTTTTTGTTGAAAACATTTTCCTCTTGTTTATTGGTTAGGAGCATAGGCTAGATAATTGTCTTTGATTTACCTTTTATTTTCTGTTACGGAAGAGCAGGGACCATTAGAAACTTTTGTTTGTTGTTTTGGCAGTGCTCACATCCAAAGCAAATAAACTGCTGCTTAGCATTGTGATTGTCTGTGTTGCTGGCCTTTTCTTGGGAGTGATTGGAGTAGGGAGTTGCACCTCATGTTATGTCCAGGTTACCCCTATATATGTATATATATATATATATATAATAACAAGAGTCAATAGCAGAATAAGCTGTTTGGCATTGGCAGAGAAGATTTGGGAAGTTCTTCATACTCAACCCACATACTCAACTCTGTTGCTCAACCCACAAATGCATTTTCCTTACACCATTTAAAGAGAAATAAACAGGCTTTCCAATGGTATAAGACTTATTGCCAAGAAGCTTTGTTACAACAAAGAAATAATCGATCAAACACAAATTTCCTTACTTTTTGTGCTAAGTTTATATGCCTACAACTTACTACCCCTTTCCATATTTTACAAGAATACAGAAATTGCTCCAGAATGTGCACATTGAGTATAATATTGAGGCAATAGCCTACAGAGAGAACTCAGGCACCTACAGACACAGACATGTAAATTTAAATATGACATGTTGGAAAGACTGTTATTGTCCAGTTCTCCAGGGAAACCGATTTTGGTTTTACAGATGATATTTAAAATCAGGATTCAAACCTTAAGGTCAAATATGGTCCTTAATTAAACAGCCAATATGGTTACACCCAGCTTTATTTAGAGTTAACTCTACTGCTAACACAATCAGTGCTGACATTATTTGTATAGAGTTTACCTGCTGTAACAACTGGAGGATCAAACTACACTCACTGTGTCACCTTCAACAATACAGAAAACAGACTTCAAATTATCATACTTTTCACTTTTATGTGGAATAAATAAAATACGTTTTTGGGCACTCAGTGGCCAGTGGTACTGATAGCTAGTCTATACTGCCAAAACATGCCTCAACACATTCAGCCAGTAGAACCTTATCCATTAACAGTCTAATTGTACAGGGACTGTTAGCTAAGCCAGTTAGCATTAGCAAGCTAACTTTAAAAAAATGTCAGATAATGTCGACTGCACTGAAAAACAAACACACTTATTACTAGTTTGATAACTTACCTTATTGTTCTTCAAAAGAGAAAATGAGCCTCCAAAAAATGTTCAAAATCCAATCACTCTGATGCTCTTTAGTATCCAACACTGACTGCCTGCCTGCAATAATGTTAAGATTTGAAGTGCTGGGCATGTTCACACCCAAACATCTACTCTTCTTCTTTTTGGCAGACTACGTACAATTTAGAGCACTACTTCCTCCTACTGGTGAAGTAATGTCATTGTTTATTTGTTGTTACTTGGTTGCTTTAAGTTAACATCGCTCAGAAACAATGAGTAAACTTTTATTTTCATCATGTACATTAGTATAATAGTACAATAAAACAACAACAATAAAAGCTAGTAAAAAGTATATATTCTTTATTTCCAAGTAAAGTTAACTAATTTATGTAAGTCAGGAAAGCTACTGGAATTTTCTGTGTGTTCTTTGGATTCTAAAGGCTGTGATATTTGATTCTAAACGAGGCCAAATCATCTTATCTACTTCAGATTTATATGGCAGAGGACAGCTGTCACATTGTGGAAGTATTCACATTATTCTGTGCTGGGGTGATGTCTGCCAGCTGCTGAGGAGCTTTACAATGGCTAGCTTTTAGTTAATTGAGGGACATTTAAGCTGTGTACACACCAGATGACAAGAGACCATAGAAAGTGAATGATATTTGACAACTTCAAGCAACTACGGGCAAAATAACCGCTGGCAATCCAAGGGCCTGTGGGCGGGACCCGAGATAAAGTTTTCTCAACTTCCAGGTGAGCAACTGAAGCGACTACCAATGAGAGCGCAAGATACTGTTGATTGACATATGACCTGGTAGTAAATACATTAGAGGACACCTAGGTAACTGGAGACTGAAATGTCCTCAAGTGATCAGCCGTCAGCTTCAAGGAGATGTGCAATGAACGACTTGCTTCCAGACTTGCTAGGATATGCTGAAGGCTTGGGTTCCAGGAGCTGAAGAGCTGGCAGGTCTCCCCTTCTCTGTACCACAAGTTCAGGTTCTGGGGACTTAGGAGGGTGTCATACATAGCTCTGATCAGGAAGCTGAGCCGAGCCTGGGATAGGCTCCACATGTCAGTCCAAGTGACTGTCCTGTTGAGCACGCCTTCCCAGGTTGTCCACCTCCCTTGATGTTGCTGGCCAGCAGCCTTGATTTTATATGACTCCTCTTCCATTCTTATCACCTCAGAGATCACCAGATCTTTCCTCTCCTTCTTGTTGGCTTTAGACCAAAACTTGGGTGCAGGCCCCCACCCGAGACCCATCTTGCCTGGTTGCAGCACTCCCGGTGCTTCAGTCAGTTGATGGCTTGTTTCACCGTCTGCATCACATCCCACTTCCGTCCTGTACAGACCTGGGCCTTGGTGTTACAGCTATATCTGGTGATTCTCTCACCTTCTCCTGTTTGGGGGTGAGGATGAAGTTATTTGCTTTTGCATCCATCCTTATGGCTATTGCAGCAGTGATGTCATACAGCTTTATGGGCAACATCACCTGCTGGTTCAGTGTATGCTGGTAACACCACACCTTGTATTTCCCTGGGAGGTCGCTTTGGTCGATTTTACTAAGCCTGTCCACAAGCTGGGATGTTACAGTGGCAGCCATTTGTTTGTCAGACAGGTCATCTTTGTACAGCCTGCCAAGGCTTTGAACTGGGTATTCTGCAAGAAGTGGAATTTCCTCGCTGCGGACCAGAAAGGATATGTTGTCACTCCTGCTCCCTTTCCGACTGAGAGGCCACAGGACTTGGTTGTGGGACTTGGCAGATTTTATCTTCATCCAGGCCCAGGAGAGCAGTTCCTCTCTGTAGGAGAGAGGTAGCCATGTACCATGTAGCTTCATAGGGCTGGGAGTTGCTGCCCTGATTGGAACCTGACTTCATGGACCATCTGCCTGCCGCCGATCAGGATAATCTCAAACACTACTGTAAACAGGATTGGGGAAATAGAGCAGCCCATCTCTATCACTTTTTCCAGCCGGTGGAGATTTCCTGGATTGTGTAGCAGATGTGGGGGTTTTATAAAGTAGCTTCCTACTAGGCTTTGGATACAAGGTGGAATGTCGAAGAAGTCAAGAGCAAACGTTATAAGCTGGTGGGGAACAAACCCCTAAGCATTAGCCAGGTCCAGCTAGACTACATGGAGATCAGATTTGTTTTGTTTGGATGATTTACAGTGTGGCCATATGTTGACCTTAATGCATTTTTTCATGCAGGAGGACCTAGTAATTAGAACCACTGCAGCTGAAAATAAATCCTGCAGCTGTGACATGACCAGCTGGACTGCTGAGACTTTATTTATGTCAGTATACACAAGTATAATGACTTGTGTCAGTATATTCCGTTTGCTTTGATTCTTACTTCTCATTTGAATTGTAGATTAAATCTCTTGAGTCATAACTACCACTGCTATGTCTGTGAATTCTAATGCTGCCATGTGAAAATATTGTGTTTGATTGTTAGATCAAGTAGAATATGTGTCTCCAAAGTGGCTGCTCAGGTCAATATTTGATTTTTGATGAATGTTTTTCTTGATTCCAGCCTGTATTTCATCAGTCTGGTTCAAGCCAGAGTTGAGAATAAAAAAACATCCAGAAGAATAATATAGGAAACACAAAACACCATATCTGTTTTAAAAGGCAATAACAAATATCCTAATCTACATGTTAGAGTTAAATGATTTTGCCTGCCAGTAGCATGCCCTTTATTCACAATTCATCCAAATGATCATAAACAGTTGTTGATGCTGTCATCATGTTGTTATTGTTTGAATCAGAGGTGCAGAAAAATCATTTATTTCAACAGTTATAGGAGCACACATAGGCAGCAGGCATGTTTGTGATCACCAGTACTGCAGAGCACAGACAGTATGTGGTCCTGTAAACAGTACCACTTGAACAAGATTTTTGGTTGGCCTTGAAGTGATTCTGACAAACCATCAGGTGACTCAGGAGGGGAAAGCAGTACTCTACTCACACTGTGTACTGTGTGAGTGGGGTGCGGCTGACTTCAACTGAGGATATAGTCAGATAGTGGAAGAAATACTTCGAGGATCTCCTCAATCCCACTGACACACCTCCTGTAGAGGAACCAGCGTCTGGGGATGAGGAGGATGACTTGACTTGATTTACCGGTTGATCTACGTCCCTACCCTCACCTACACCGATCAGGCATAACATTATGACCATCTGCCTAATATTGTGTTGGTCCCCCTTTTCCCAAACTGCGACACACTGTGTATTCTGACACTTTTCTATCAGAACCAGCATTAACTTCTTCGGCAATTTGAGCTACATTAACTCGTCTGTTGGAAGGGATCAAACGGGCCAGCCTTCGCTCCCCACGTGCATCAATGAGCCTTGGTCTCCCATAACCCTGTCGCCGGTTCACCACTGTTCCTTCCTTGGACCACTTTTGATACATACTGACCACTGCAGACCGGAACACCACACAAGAGCTGCAGTTTTGGAGATGCTCTGACCCAGTCGTCTAGCCATCACAATTTGGCCCTTGTCAAACTCGCTCAAATCCTTACGCTTGCCCATTTTTCCTGCTTCTAACACATCAACTTTGAGGACAAAAAGTTCACTTTCTCCCTAATATATCCCACCCACTAACAGGTGCCATGATGAAGAGATAATCAGTGTTATTCACTTGACCTGTCAGTGGTCATAATGTTATGCCTGATCGGTGTATGATCACAAGCTTTGGGTAATGACCGAAAGAATGAGAACAGGGATACAAGGAGTGGAAATGAGCTTTATAATTGTGCCCATTAGAGTCAAGATGGAGGTTTAAGTACAGTCTATAGTTTTTAAGGAGGATAGGTTCTGCCCCATTTAACATACAGTACTACTGGTTGCCTCAAAAGGAGCACCTTAGGAAAGCAAGAACATACTGGTCTTACATTTCACATTTAATTTTGTAAAATGGGAAAGATATGGACTGGTACTTATATAGCGCTTTTCTACTCAGTTTTGTGTACTCAAAGCGCTTCAAGTTATCATCATCATATGATGATAACTTTTGAAATGTCACAAATAAACATAATCCACAAGAAAATAAGTGTACTATTTTTTTTTTTATTAAGTTGTATGGGAAGGTAATTTTAAGGAGAATAGGCAGTTTAGCAGCTGAATTTTCAGTGCTGGAGGCAGGTGAGGCTAAAGGCACTTTTTTTTCCAAAAACCGTAATGACACTCGTAGTTATCGCATAAAAATTAGCAAACTGTGCAATCAGAATGAGAGTTTACTACCCCAGACTGTTAAGCCCCACAATTAACACCAAGCTAAATTGCTGGCTATTTGCTGGAGAAAATAATCAGAATTAGATGTGAAATCTGCAAGGGGAACAAGCACACTGTTCCTTTACCAGCATTCTGTTCACAGAGTGATTTCAAGTTAGAAAATTTTGACCTGATCAATGCTAAATCAGGAAACTAGAATCAGAATCAGAATCAAAAATTAAATTAAAATAAATTTATTTTTATTGCCAAGTTTGTACACAAACGAGGAATTTGTCTTGGTGTCATGGTGCAATACAGTGGTACAGAAGTTATAAGAAATTAGTACCAGAAGTAAAGAAATCCATTCCACTTCTTAAAATATTTTAAATTCTATATCCAAAGACAACCTCTAGAAACTAGTTTTTGATCAGCAGGTACCTTTGAAAACTCAATTTAAATGAAATTAAAAATGGTCTTACATTTCACATTTAATTTTGTGTTTTCTAACAAATCAGAGCATAAAGACAGCCCTGCTAGAAGTATGGTATTAGAACAGATATTGACAGAATATTGACAGGTGCTATGCCTAAACACTGCATTTGATGCTGAGTATTTTAGGTTTGCATTTTGACCTGTTCGGAAATGTTTGGTTTACGTGATATCTTTGCTGAAGAATATTCTCTGTATCCATAGATGACCACTCACAAAAACACAAAGAGGTTTCCTGGTGGCCTACCACAAGGTTGAATTTTAGGACCCTTTCTTTATAATTTGTACACCCATCAGGCAAAATATTATGACCACCTGCCTAATATTGTGTTGGTCCCCCTTTTGCTGACCATACACAACAAATCGCGATGCACTGTGTATTCTGACACCTTTCTATCAGAACCAGCATTGACTTCTTCGGCAATTTGAGCCACAGTAGTTCATCTGTTGAATCAGACCACATGGGCCAGCTTTCGTTCCCCACAAGCATCAGTGAGCCTTAGCCACCCGTGACCCTGTCGCCAGTTCACCACTGTTCCTTCCTTGGACCACTTTTGATACATACTGACCACTGCAGACCGGAACACCCCACAAGAGCTGCAGTGTTATTCACTTGACCTGTGAGTGGTCATAATGTTATGCCTGATCGGTTTATATCCTAATGACATTGGACTGATTGACTTATCTGTTAACTTTATTTAAGATATAAAGGCCCTGACATCATAAAATGTGTCCAGAATGTGTTACCTCTCAACAAGAACAAAATATAAAGTTTTCATTGAAAGGCTCAGAATGAAAAACTAACCCCCAGACTAAATACACTTGGATTCAACCCAAGCCAAGAAGCAAGAGCTCATGGGGATGATTTGGAATCTTCATTTTAATTTCTGTAAGACTTGAAGCCCAGTCTCCTGGTTGAAAATCTGTTGTTAAATGTGCTTGCCTCCTAAGGCACACTTTCTGTCTGTTAAACTGTAAACATTGCCATACACCAATCAGCCACAGCCACTGCTGAAAAACCTGGGTCCTGGCTGTCATTGTCATAGTTAGTTTGATACATACCATGCACCTAAACATTGTCTCAGACCAAGCACAACCCCCATGGCAATGGCAGTCCTGCCAAAAACTGCTCTGGAATGACTCCTCAAAAACATGAAGAGCCCAAGGCACTAACCTGACCTGCAAATTCCACAGATCCAAATCAAATTCTTCAGAGAATTAGTAACTCACAAACATACAGGAAAAATTCTATGACAGTAAAAAACAAAAACAACAACAACAAAAAAAAGTCCAGGTTAGGACATAGAAAAAAAAAGTCTTCACATCTCTCAGAGGTTTAAGTCCCCGTTTTACAGAACATATTATAAGAATGGAGTTCCTATTATACAGTGATTGTGATTATGATACACATATTTCTCATTTTGTTAAAGGACTTAAAACCTTTAGCAGAACTCAACCTTGGAACGTATGCAGTGTCTGTTTAGTACCAGTCTGCTGTAATATAGTTGCATTTGAAGTCAATTTAGGTGTGAGGTAGAAAGGACACTTCAAATGTAGACTTAGAGTTTAAGTATTGGCCTGCAGCCAGCCTCTGGAGGCAGCACTCGCCACCTCTAGATAAACCAGCATGCAGGGAACTCAGCATCCTGCTCTCTGTGATCCTGCCTGGAAAACATCCTCAGCTAAATCTAATCTCTAAAAATGTTCTTTTCAAATATTTTCCCCTCAGGCACTGACTGTCTCTGTGTAAGCAAAACACCCAACGGAAGAACCTAAATAGGCCTGAGATCTGTCAGTAGATGGATATCATAATTGACCCTAAGGAGCCAAAGCTAACATGGTCATGACTCCTCCTGCTGCAAGCGGAGCATTCAGCAGGGTTCAGCATTCTTCCACACACCACCCAACTATTGGACACTGTTTCATAAATACAGTCTTCTTAAGTAATGCACTAGAAGCAGCAAACTGTTTTTATATATTCATTCTTGTGAAGGAATACGTTTGCACAATTAATCTGTCAGCTGTTAACTTGAGCTGACATCAGTAAACTACAGCCATTGTCAAACATTCATCCTTCATGTAATTTAACATTTTATTCATGGCTTAATATTCACATTGATTTCTTTTATGTGGAAATCACAACAGCTGTCTGCCTAGATAGTTCCTTTTCCTTTTTCAGTTCCTTTCTTGAATTGAATATCAATGTCAAAGCTACAGCAGCACAACATGCAAAATGTAGGAGCAGTTACAAAAATAATTTCGATTCAAATGACAAACTATTCACTTGTCAGATTTATGGAACTTTTTGAAAACTGCCCTTAATTATGGAGGACCAGGAGAGTCACGTGCATCGAAATAAAGCATTTTGTGATTTAACAATGAATTGTGCAATAAAATATGCACTAGTAAATTCATTAATTCATTTTATTTATTTAGGCATTCAGACAATAAAGTTATTCATTATTTGATAATTTAATGGACAAAGCTTTAAACTCTCAATAAAAACATCATTTAAAAAAGCATTTTCAAATTCAGAATTTAAAAAAATTGATTTTCAAAATCTTTTTAAAAATGCAATTTAAAGAGAGAAATAGGTAAATGGATTCAAAACTCAAATTACAAATACAGTTTCCTTTCTGACATTTGAAATAGCAATTCCACTCCTCCTTTTTAATTCCATTCCCTCGCTGCATTTTCATTAGGTAACATGGTAGTTAATCCCATAGCTAACAGGAAAAGGAAATGCAGTGAGGAAATGGAATTGAAAAAGAGGAGTGGAATCGTCATTTTAAATGTCAGAAAAAAAATTGTATTCCCAATTCCATTATTGAATCAACATTTATTCCATGTTAGGACACATTTTCTCTTTATTACTTAATACCAAATTTTACTAGAAGCTTTTCTGATGATAGCCGTGGCTCAGGTGATAGGTCAGGTTTTCCACAAATTAAGCGGTTGGCGGTTTGATCCCCAGCCTCTCCACCTGTCACAGAGTTCTTGGGCACTGAATCTCAGGTTGCTCCTGATGGCAGGCCAGCATCATGCATGGAAGCTCTGAAGCCATTGCTGTAAACAAGAAACACGTTGTAAAGCACTTTTTAGAATCCCGATGAGGTTTGAAGGCACTATATAAATGCCATATACCATGACAGAAAGTAACATGGTTTAAAGAAATTTTTATCCAGATGAAAGGAGAGGGGTGAGGGTTGTAGTAGATATGTGGTCCACTGCACTGAATATTCGTAGCTTTCAGTCACATGATACACACCTGGAGGCTGGAGGTAATACTTTGGTTAGGTTAGCGCAATGTCTTCTGGTATACACTGAATAAAGACTTATTTATGTCAGGTCAAATGACCCACCATTGACAACATGGGTTGTTTACACGAAGCAGTGATTGGTGCAGTTTGACCACTGCATATGTACAATACAGTAGGGTTAGGAGAAGGTGTGTTTCAATGAAGTGCCATACTCTACCACTTATTCTCACTACCAACTCATCACTTCTCCTTACCAAGTATCATACTGATGCTTGGTAAGGACCCATAGGCATCACATTTTAATGCACTACGTACCTGTTCAGTGTCATTTTTCAATGTGCAGGGTAATCCAGTAGACGTTAAAAGAAATCCCTCAATGTCTGATACAGATGTAATGAGACAACAGGCAACTTGCTTTTTTGTTGTTTTTTTTATGCTACATTGGCTTGCTAATACACAAGACAAGCTAAATTCAACACTGGCAAAGTTGCAATTGAGTGCTGGAAATGTTGACAATGCAATGACCTGTAGCCAATCATCAGCCTTCAAATGCATTTGCATCATTAGCAGGAAGACTGAATTTATAATGCATCTCAAGCACATGACTCAATTAAAAAAGAAAAATAGGATCTACTGTTGTTAAAATGTTATTTTCAAGATAGAATGTAAAGTAGCTTGTGACCATGTTGAAAAAAGTCCTATATAAATAAGGTTTATTATTTTAGTTTCATATTGCCATTTTGTGAAGAGCTGAAAGAGACTATAACTAACATTTTGTTGTACAACCCTGAGTTACTGAATTGTACTTTGTACCTTAAAAGTCACTGCATTCTAATAGCAGGTACATTTTACCCATTGCCAGTTACAGGCATACAGCAACCTGACAAATCATTGAAGTTTCATCTGGACTTGAGAGCAAAAAAGAAATAGCTCTTACATGCAATTAAAGAAATAATTGTCCAATTATTTAAATAAATAAATAAATATTTAAATAAATAAATAATTGGATAATGTAAACTTTAAGGAATTTAGCTGGACTTGAGATTCTTGACATTTATGGTCCCATATTGTGTAATTTCCTTCCAAATAAATTGTGCTTCTGACAGACCTACATACTTGTCTGTGCAGAGGCTTTGATCCAGCCTCTGGTATGGAATACATCTGTAATCATAAGTTAGATTTCAGACTCATTAATATTCTACTTCAACTTGGAAAAACATAACTTCACCCTATCAGTTCCAAATATCAGACATATGGTGTTGAGTGATTGGCACTTTTTTCTGCTGTATTTTTAATGGAAACTTGGCCAGACTCCATCTCTACAGTCTGTTAAACTTGAATGTATTAGTCTATCCATCCTTCTCCAGGCTACTACAAATGCAGCCAATTCCCTGTCTCCATACGGTTATTAGTGACAGCGCTGAAATCTGTCTGTTGAGCGCTCCTCTTTTCCCTCTCATGCGGATTTGAAGTGCTTCAGCTATCTAAGGACACATGTTTCTGCAGTTACTGCTGCTGTTATGTCTGTAGCACTCGTCAGGTGTAATGCAAGTGCATTGTTATGACATTTTATGCTCTACATTGTGAGAGTTCTGACTTCTGTATGGTTTAAGTGTTTCTAAGATAGGATGTACAAGTGTTGCAAAGCAAACTAATTTGCATTAACAAATGGATGCAGTATAGCAATGCTGTCAGAATTTATTTTTATTCATATAACAAAAAAATAAGTTATGACAATTAGTGTGATTTGACAGTTTCATGTTTGAGCAATAACACACACTTATTTGTAGCTACAGCTCTGGAAAAAATTAAAAGACCACTGCAAATTTTTCAGAAATCAGCATCTCTACATATATGACAGTCATTCCATTCCAGTGTCTCTTGAATTCCAACACAAGCACACCTGTTTCTACCTAATAAGGTACTGATGAGGTGATCACCTGAACCAAATCTTATTTAATGAGGAGAAGTATAAAAACCATTGCTGTGGTCATCACTCTTGCAATAGCACCAACTGGATGGCAAAAACAGTGCTAGTAGTACATCAAAAGTAACTGGAATAAAAAATAACTATTGACCATGCCAAAAGAAATGAAAAGAAAGGTTTTGTGTGAGGAAAAGAAGGGTTCAATTCTGGCTTTACTGGCAGAGGGATACAGTGAGCATCGGGTTGCTTTCATCCTTAAAATTTCTAAGATGGCGGTTCATACGAACAAGGTGAAGCAG
>VUQI01063746.1:12550-41414 GCA_015106735.1 Paratilapia polleni | reverse complement strand
GCACTTGGCAACAGTGGGAAGGAAAAACTTCCTGTTAACAGGAAGAAACCTCCAGCAGAACCAGGCTCAGGGAGGGGCAGCCATCTGCTGCGACTGTTTAGGGATGCGGGGAAACAGAAGACAGCAGAGGGAGACAGGACAAAAGGCACACTATGGGAGAGAGACAGGGTTTAATAATAACTAATGATTAAATACAAGTGGTGTATAAACACATGGAGAGAGAAAGGAAGTGAGGAAGAGGAAGTTCTCAGTGCATCATAGGAAGCCCCCAGCAGCCTAAGCCTATAGCAGCATAACTAAGGGATGGTTCAGGGTCACCTGATCCAGCCCTAACTATAAACTCTATCAAAAAGGAAAGTTTTAAGCCTAATCTTAAAAGTAGAGAGGGTGTCTGTCTCCTGAATCCAAACTGGGAGCTGGTTCCACAGGAGAGGGGCCTGAAAGCTGAAGTCTCTGCCTCCCATTCTACTTTTAAATACCCTAGGACAGTTTGTTGTACTCAGTGGGATTTAACTGTAGAAAATGTGTCAATTTGTAAAAGCTGAAAAAGGAAGCAAAAGTACAAAAAAGGAGTATTATTATTATTATTGCATGTACCAAATATCTGCCGATATCTGTGTTAAGAAATAATGAACCATTATCTGAGATACAGTACTTAATCTGAAAAAAGGGCAAACTAATATGTTAATAGACCTGAAAATAACAGGTGACTTCTGATGTTTCGAACAAGGATCGAAGGATTACTGGACTGTAATGTGGGCTGGATGTGCTCCGATACAACATCTATTCTTTATTGACAAGTTGTTCTCGTGGATGCTTGGGACTTGGGGGAAAAATGCATGCCCTTTCATGTTGTGTCTTGACCCCCTAGACGGGCTGTAACAAAACCTATTGTATAGCACTGTATACCATCATGTATTGCGTTGAAGGAAAAAAAAGACAACATAAAATGCCACAATGTACTTTTACTTTAATATTTTTAAAAAAAAACAGCTAAATATAATATGCATTTATGACAAAAATGCATGTCTGTATTCACTTATTTAGCCAACCTGTGATCTGTCACTTTTAATTGTTGTCGTAGTAACAATGTAATTAAGAAAGCTGGCTTAAAGAGAGGGTGGCCTTAAAGGGGGCAGAGCTAAAACATCTTGTTCCAGACAGAGGATGAACTAAGGGACTGCACCAAATCCAGCTATAAGATAAAAAAGGATCATTTTGAACTGTGAGTCATGCAAAGCCACTCTAACAGAGTCCAAGAATAAAAAATATGGAGCTGGAAATGAGCATGAGGGGTCACCTTTAAGTGCTGCAGAGATATATAATGACACACTTTGCCATCATGTCTGATAGTTCAGACCTCACAGGGTTAAACACCAGCACACAGATAGGCCTCGTGTCCCAGCTGGTTACTGGCCTGGATCATCAGTAAAGCAAAAAAGGTGAATATTTCCTTCACTCTATAAAGTGTGTATGTGTGTGTAGGTGTGTGTGTGTACTTGACCTAAATTGTCAGCAAACCAAAACGAAAAACTTTCATCTCAATACAGTGAGCTCAACTGGCAGCAAAATTATATTGTGAACTATAACACTGTGTGTGTGTGGTTTTTATAATGTGTGTGTGTGTGTGTATGTGTTTAGTATGTGTGTGTATTCAGTGTGAGTGCAGAGTGAGTGATGCAGGGACAATTACATCATTCAGCGACCTGGGAAATCATTTTAGAGATGCTCCACTTAAGAGCAAGCTCCAACACACACATACACACCCGTTGGCTAACTTCCACATTACTGCTGACTGTGGCATTAAAGTCCTTCTCAGGCGACAGCTGCCAAACACTGTGTACTTGAGTGTGTGTATTTATGATGGCGAGTGTGTTTACCCAGATAACAGAAACCACTACCAGGTTTTTAATCATGTAAAACATTAAGTAATACTCTGTGTTCTCCCTTTGCTACTACATCTATTTCATCACCTGCACAATGAAAATAACTTCATAATGTTGCATTTTCTCCATATAATAAAACACCCAGATGGCTTAGATCCCATTAACTAACTCACTTTGTGTGTGAGTGTGTTTTAACAGTCTGTAGAGGATGCTTTATGTCCTAAAGCTCTGCCTTTCTCCTGAAATCTCTCTCCCTCTCTTATTCTTCCTCTGCATCAAACTCCTCCTCTGACAGTAAACATGCCTCTTCACCATCTGCTCTGTCTGTCTGTCCATATGTCTGGATGTCTGAAATTTGAAAATCACTCTGTCAGACCGATAAAACATTTTAAGGTACCCAACAGAGAAGCACGATCTCAGTCAGGTAGTTAAAACCATGACTAAAAGTGCTGTGCTGTTATTGTTGACTCCACAAACACACCAGGCCTACGACCTGCAGACTGACTAGCATCAACAATTTAATGGGGAGTAATGTTACGTTTTTTTCTTTTCAAATAAAATCAGGTTCCAGGAAGAGCTGAGCCAACTGTAGCTCTCATAACAGATAGCTGCTTATGATGATTATTTTCCACGATAAAAACTATAGTCACGGAGGACAAAAATAATGGAATGGATTCATATTTTGCACACATGGAAGTGTGACCTTTTTGTACCAAATTCCCCTTTCAGGCATATTTAGAGCAGACTTTAGTGCTATTGGGTCCTCATGCTTGATTTATACATAGTCTGTATATAAAAGATGGGCACAGCCACACTGCCATCACTCATTTGTTTTAGACTACACATTCTGAAGCCTCAAAATTAGTATTTTGGCTGCCATCATGGTTTTTTTTGGAGCTAGAAGTTACCATATTTAGATGAGAGGGTGGAGTGCTAAATTATCAGCTAGCTATCTTCATTAGCAAGCTGTCTCCATAAACTGTTTGGGTGCAATGCACAGATACACAATTGCTAGTTAGTGCAAGTAGGAGACTAATAAAATGCTACAATTTCACTTACCAAAACTGAAGCACAAAGTTCTTGGTTGGTCTTTACCACACAACAAGTCATATTATTTGACAGGTAATTCCATTAAACATGCTCCAAAAGGCACCAACAATGCAAGCATGATGGAGAGGTCCATTTCAGAGACTCCCGTTAGTGGAGGTGAGGCCTAGCAGGTAGCGAGCAGCTACAGCTGACTGTGTCGGGACATCTGGCAATCAAAGCAGCCAAGCCCCTAACTCCAATATCAAGATGGAGTTAATAAAAAAATTTCTTTTAAAGTTATAAATCACCCCATGTAGAATTATTTTGAATGGGAAAACTATTCATATACAGGTTTTAAGCATGCTTTTTATTACTATGGAATTGGACATTTTAACATGGGAATCTATGGGGGTTGACTCACTTTTGGAGCCAAGTGGCCACTAGAGGAACTCCATTTTCTTTTGGCACTTCCATGCTAGGTTTATTTTTCAGCCCTGGAGATTGCGGTTTGCTTTAATGCAATTCATCACATTTCAGCTGCACCAAATAGTCTCTAAGGTTGATTCTGAGTAGCCAGTTCAGGCCAAAGGTTTGGAAACCTTAGTGGAAACTGTTAAGAAAAATGACAATTGCTTGTGTTAGCACCTTCACCTGGGTCAAATTAACCTCCCAAGTGTCCCAAAGGCAGAAATCTGGTGCTGGGACCCACTGTATACCCAAAACACAAACTGCAGGGCTGAAAAATGAAGTGCAATTCCTCAAATTTCTACTTGATGCTGGCTCCAAAAGCAAGTCACTCTCCATAAACTCAAATGTTAAAATGCCCAATATTACAGCAGAAATAAACATGTTTAGAGGCTGGTACAAAAAAAACCCTTTGTAGATCTTTATTGCTATGACACACCGTGACTGTGACAACTGAGGGTTCAATTTTTATGCATGCACACATATGCACACATTTGATTTAGCCTCCGGGAAAATCATGGTCTTACACAGAAGCAGACCTCTAGCCTGGATGAAAGTCTTGTGGATTCTGGTCCCACCACCCAGCCTACCTCCCTACGTGGACTTTGCAATTTTTTTTTTCAAAATGCAAGAGAACAAGTTTTAAATCAGACTGCAGTTTTGTTGTATAGGAATGTAGCTGGATGTTGGGGTGGAAGTGGCGGGGCAGTGCATGACTTTTATGCAAGAGCATCATGTTTGCATCTTCTTACAGACCTGTATTAATGTTCTATCTTTTCATTAACCAGAGGTTGATCATTATCCAATGTGTTGGATGACTTGGAGCTGGCTTCATACTGGGTCTAGATTAAAGGCCAGATGATCAAGTTATGACAATTCCTCTTCGTGGAGACATGAATGTGCAAATGTCATGGGAATCCATTTAACTGTAGTAGAGCCATTTGACCTGAAACTGCAAATGTCAACCTGACATTCAACCTCAGAACTATAAATGTCTGAACCATATTTCACAAAAATCCATCAAGCGGAAATTCAATTTCAATCTGAAGCAAAGACATACATGCTGATGTTGAAAAGTCTAAAGCCTCGTTTTAGTTCAGTATTGAGATTCTTTGTTTGCATATTCACAAGATAATTTGCAATCCATCCAATCAACAAATATTTCAGCATAGGAATAATGAGCACAAAGCAAGAAGTGGAAGTAACAGGGGTTAATGGGGGTATAGCAGTCCAGTGTTACCCCCGAAACCCCTACCACGTTAATCCATCTATGGCTGCAAACGCATAAGATTCATTTTAAAAACAGATCGTTTTTGAGCCATTTAGACGGTTAATTTACAAAGTAACCCCAGTGGGACATGATTAATATTCTAGAGGGATGTAGGCACTAAAATATTAGCTGCTCTCTGCAGTAATTACACACACATTGTTCTGGACTGGAATTTTTCTCCTTTTTTGTTGCCTGAGTCACATTGCAGCAGGTGATTTGGGAAAAAAAAAAAAAAACTTCATATGCACGAGATGGACGTGTGACGCAGGTCTGCTGTCCGACTCATTTATATCAAAGCCTTATTTCTCTTGGCACATTTCACACGGACTGTAACTGTAGCTTTAAAATGAATGTACACAGAATTACATAAGCAAAGTTCAGCGTCATGTGTTATTTATCTGTCTTTTCTTTTTCCACCAGGAACATATTTAGGTTTGTGTTGTAAGTGCACTGGCACAGGTTTAAATTTTAAGTTGATAACTGTCCGTTCTAATACATATTGTAATTTATATAGCATGTTTCTAGTCTTAAGCGTCCACACTGGAAGCAGTTTGCAGTGACGTGGCGACCAGAGAATACAGGAAGTGAATGATATTTGGCGTCTTCAAACGACTACAGTGGAAAAACTGCTCGCTCAACTTCAAGGCAAGCGACTGAAAAGACTACCAATGAGAGTGAAAAATACCGTTGATTGACATATGACATGGTAGTAAATACATTAGGGGGTTTCCTAGACAACCAGAACCAGGAATGTCCGCAAGCGACCGGCTGTCCTCTTCAAAGTGATGTGTGATGAGCGAATCGCTTCCAGTGTGTACACAGCTTTATTGACCACTCAAAGTGCTTTAGACTACAAGTCACAGTTTAACCATACACTCATACAGGTCTTTATTCTATACATTTCAAACACTTTATCTACCTCACATATATAGCCAGTTTGTAAGCACCAGTTAACCTAACATGCATGTCTTTGGACTGTGGCATAAGAATGTATGAGAAAAGAAAAGAGAAAAAAAAGGCTATATTAAGATGGATTAGGGTTGAAACTGGGTGTGGGTAGGAACTGAAATTTAACCCAGTGAGATCCAAGTCATCCTCAGTAATGATCCTAACCTTGACCCGAACCCTATGTTATGAGCATATCTAACTGTTCTCCAAAGTCTTGGCAATCAGGTTACAAACAAAGTAACAATTCTAGCAGACACACATAAAAAAATATTTACATTTTTTCCAAACAAAGTCCTTTTTGCTGGTCTCCAAAATGCAGGAATCGGGTTGGGATCATCACTGATGACGATTTAGACCTCAGAGGGTTAGGGAGGTTAGGGTTAAAACTGAGGTGGATATAATTAGGATTCAAAAAAGGTAAGGATAGGATCCAGGGTAAGAAACGTTAGAGTTAGGGGAAGAAAAAAAGAACTGGGTAGAAAAGAAAGAAATCAGGGAAAATAAAAAAAGTGAAGTGGAAAAAGTTCAGGTTAAACCGGTGAAAGAGCTGGAGCTAGAGTTAGAAGGGAAACAGGCAGAGGGGTCAAATCAAAATTCTTTTGTTTAAATTCAAAGGCACCTGGTTGTCAGCACCTAGGGTACCAGAAGCTCAAAACAAGAGCAATAGTCAATGGTCAATAGCAGAACAAGCTGTTTGGCATTGGCAGAGAAGATTTGGCAAGTTTTTCATGGGTGCAACCCACATACTCAACTCTGCTGCTCAACCCAAAAATGCATTTTCCTTACAAATGTGGCACCATTTAAAGGGAAATAAACAGGCTTTCCAACAGTATAAAATTGATTGCCAAGAAGCATTGTTACAACAAAGAAATAATCGACACAAATTTCCTTACTTTTTGTCCTAAATTTATATGTAGCTGAATTAAAAGAGCCGTCATTATGAGAAGGGGGTTAGAATTAGGGTCGAAGATGATTAGGGCTGAGAAAAAGTAAGGGTTGGGGCAAAAAACAGGGTAAGATTCAGAAAAGAAAAAAAAACCCAAAAACTTGTGCTTTTATATGCATAGATAGTCCTATATTAGGGTTAGGGTTAGGTTCAAATCTACCTGTTTGTGTGTTTTGGCACACTCAAATGGAAATCTTATAACAAACTAAGGACAAAACTCATGTAATGGCTGAGTCACAGTAGAGTAAAAACAGGATGGCAACCTCCTTGCGAAGGAAAAGTGGTTACCTTGTGATTGCACTGAAGTTTTTTGCTTTTGGCAACCAATTGCAAGAAGTTGGGGAACTAACCGGTCAACCAGAGGTTGAGCATGTGACACCCTGAACCTCTGGGCGACCACTCTGGATTGCAAGGTGATCAAGTCTAATTTGGACTGGCTGAAATCACTCTCAGACATAGACAATATAAAACATGGATGTAGCTTCCGGGTCAGAAAAATGAAGCCACTGTGTTAGTACCTTAAACCTGCATTATATCAGAAGGCCACCAGATGGTGATAGCTGTGGTTGCAGAAAGACTTCCAGTCCTACAGAAGTCTATGGGAAAAAGACTTACTCACTCTTTTTTGGGTCATATTGAATAAAAAATAAGGTCTATTTTGAAAGTCTCGGTCATACTGTATTTCGAAATGGAGGATTATCTGTGGTATGAAAGAGCACACTCATTGGCTAAAGACCTGCCAATTACAAGTCATCAGCCAATGAGCGTGCAGTTTTGCAGTCAGACCCGCCCCTCCTTGTCACATCCGTTTTTTGCAACCAAGATGGCGACAGCAGAAATGCTCATCTTGAGGCTTCCAAATGGGACTTCAGAAACTGATGGTTTTGCAGATTGCCAGTGTGCTGAAATCAATCTGAATCAGTCTGCGCTGATGAGTGCAACTTGTTTGGAATGCATCTCTTTGCAACAGGGGACTCGACTCAACTGGTTGCCGAGCGCCTATGTCATTTTGCACTTAAATTGCTCTCCTGCAACAACTATGTCACTATTTGTGGAGGAATTTCTGTTTCAGATCTAAGATGTCCTGGCTGGACTCTGAATGTAAGTAGTTTATGTGAATTTCTGTCTATTTAGATGGTAACAGGTTTGCGATTTTCACTGATTTATATACAGTTAATCACACACAGTATTATCACAGTTGCATGTAACTGCCACCCCATTCAGTCGCAAACAGCAGACTGATACCAGACTGACTGTCTTATTGCCGTTTAATCACCGTCTTGATGCACCAAAGTCACTTTGAAGATGGCAGCTGACTGCAAGTGGTAGCAGACCTGGTCCTCGTCTTCGAAGCAACCATTTCAAAAGAAACAAGGTCGCAAATTCATTGCATAATCTCGCAATAATTTTGAGTGTGCCACACTCTCCAGCCACTGTTTTCCCTAGTTTGACTGTATGAGAGTTGATTTAAAAGGAATCGTCTTCTCATCTCTGAAACTATGCTTCATGGCCAAAATGCAACCTAAATCTAACCCTGCACCTCAGTGCTTCTCTGTCTACTTGGTGGATGGTAAGAGGTTAATTTTTAGAGGTTTTGTGTAATTATGAAACCAGGTCAGATGAGCTCTCTCTCCTGGCAATTATTGCAGCATTTTGATTAAAAATAGGTTGGTAATTAATACTCAGGCATGGGGAGGAAGATCATATACATGTGATCTCCATATGGGATTAAAATCAGTGAATAGAGCATGAAATATTAAAATGTCACCCCTGGAGAGATTAATCCTGCATGAATGTAGATTTATCCGGCACTTTTCCACCTCAGAGAATGAAGCATTTCCAGACTGCTTCCAAAATGTTAAAAAATGCCACACTGGTGTTGTAGGGAAAAGGGAAAATGGGAGCCATATGGTTCTCTGTAAACAACTGAACTTTAAAATGGAAGGGTAAAACTGAAAAACACAGATGATGGAAAGGGCATGCTGTAAATTCAGTAAATGCAGAAATATTCTGCAGTGGATGGTGAATATTCAGAAAAATGCACATATCAGACATTATGAGGACTTATCTGTTGTTTAGATCCACTTGTACATTCAACTGCATGGAGCAGAAACAGCTCAAATTTTGTTTTTGTTAATTTCAGAATTCCTCTCATCATCAGCTCCCTGCTGTCCTGTACAGAACCCTAGCATCTGTTTCTATTTAATTTGCAGTTTGAAATCTAATTTTGCAGATCTCGTTAAGGACCCAGAGGGAATGGACGAGCCAGCAGCACGTGAAAGAAAAAACAAGAGCTAGGGCCAAAAGGAAAGAGAGAAAAGAAAAGAATGGAAACAAATGGATCGATAAAAGACGTGAGAGGCAGGCTGGCAGGCTGCTGCACTGCTGTTTGTGGTGTCTTTTACCTTTAAAGGTTAAAATTCTGAAAGACAGTGTGTTACAGCATGCAAACATGGTAACACACTGTGCCAGAACTTAGTTTATACCACTTGAAGTTTATTAAAATAGAATAGTGTATTGGATTTTATGCATTTACTTTTTTGTCTTTTACTTTCCCACATCTACACATATAAGTAGTTTCACCTTTTCTTCACCACTTGTTTCTATACTTTAAGGTAAATCATTCTTACATCTTGTAAAATCTTAACATCTCTAAATGTATTCATACAAAAAGCAAAGTCAATTTTTTTCATTTGTTCAGATTTAATAGGACCAAAGTCTGTTTTCTTTTGTCCCACACAGCGAATAACCTGAATGTACAGATGTTAGCTACCAACAGATGAATTTCTGTTCTGTGTGGCTTCAGACTGACATCACCAGAAGTCTGGTATTCCCTGCAGAGTCTCTTCTCTGTTATCTAATCATGTTGCATCTAAAATGTCCTGCAACTGGTCTGAACACCTGTGATGTCTACTCAAATATGCTAGTTGTCTTCTTCATTATTTTATATAGAGGACGTCCGGTGCCACATGTAGCAGCAGCGTTGGCACAAAGGTTCAATGAAACAGTCAGTTGTGCAGTCAGTATACTGTGAGTGTATTTGTACCTGTTCTTGTTGCTGGAGATCCAGTCAGAGATGTAGGCGACAGCCTGACGGTGGCACTGCTTATTTCCAAAGCTACAAGCTAACATGATAAGCTCCCTCTGCAACTCCCTGAAGAGAGACAGAGGAGAGAAATGCTCTTTCATCTAACGATAGACACACTAGAGATTATTCCAGAAATTATTTTGCCTACTTTAGCCTAAATCCTTAAAGCTTTTACCAAGTCTCAAATTGCATTCTTCCATTCTTGCTTTTTGCACTATGAGTACCCTGATGGTGTACAGATGGTAGCGTAATGCTGGCTAGCAAGCAGTTGCAGATTTTTAAAAGGCATTGGTGTTGCATGTTTTGTTGCATATATTTGGTGTTTATGCATGTTAAATTTATTGTCTTCCTTTACAGTTAAATATGTGGCCAGAAGCTTAACAAGCAAATGTTCACAAAATGCAACAAGGTAAGCCGTTTTGAACTTGCCGTGCTTGACGGTACCCTGTCAAAAGTCACACACTAAGTGAGAAAGTATATAGTGTACACAGTGTACTAACCATAGTATCTGAAATAAGACACAGTTGCCTTTTTGCTGAGCAGCTGGAGTGACTAAAGTTTCCAGATTTGACTTGCCGCCTAGCTAACAAACTCAGAGTTAACAACTTTAAGCTAAGCTAAACTAAGCCTTTCACCTATGTCCAGGCTGGATAGAGATAAAGCTGACTGTCATTAAAAAAAGTAACTCAGAGCATTTCTTTTGTACAAGTCAGGTAACCCAATAATCTGACAAAAGTAATTATGATCTCTTCAACAATGTGACAGGAAAGAGAACAAGCGGACTACAAGAATGGGGAACAAGGTTCATTTTCCATGTTTCAAGGATGAGGGCACTGTTTCTCAGCTGGTTCTTTGTTAAAGGGGCACTGCCTCCAACCGACTATTATTAGCACAATAACACCAACAGGAGTGCCTGTGTGTGCTGCATACTCAGTCTGGTAGGACGCTTGCAGGATGTTGCCCTCTGTGCCGGGGCCATTCGTTGGCCAACCCATCTGATGGTACCGTGATGCAACCTGCTTCAGCACATAGTCCTGTTAACACACACAATGAAAAGAGTTTATTAAGGTCCAGCCAAAGAGGCAGTTTATTCTGCTAACAAGAAGCAGTTAGTGGTTAATTGATTGATTAAGATTGCGACTGATTGGTTGTTTACACTGAACAGCCTGTATTCGTCTGTGCGGTCCAGCAGTTTGTCCAGCTGGTAGAGTGCTCGGCTGGCAGCATGCCATGGAAGGAAGGACGTCTCCTCTGGCAGATAGCCAATCAGCTGCAAAGGAACGCCCTGTGGGAGGTACCCCGCCCTGAGAGAGAGAGAGAGAAAAAGGATGCGGTTGAGTAGTTAGTTCTCCTTAGAAAGGGAAATACCTGTGTCAGTGGCATGCAGTAACTTTTATAGAAAGGGAAGCAGAGATGATGACAATGAGCTTTTCATGAGCTCAGAAAAACAGTTCTACACCTTGATTTCTTTAAAAAAAGTATATTAAAATATATTAAAATAAATAGCCACAGCTGAATTAAAAGGCTTAAGCACTGTGTGACTTGGCTAACTTAAAAACTGTCAGCCAAGGTGGTTAGTAACAGAAAACTTATCTGTTACGATAATAAATCATAAAGTGCTCATTTACTTGCTAATCCTAGCTCTGGTTCCACACAAAGCGCAGATTATAACTGATGTGAGAGCAATGGAAGCGAAGCCAGGAGCAGCTTGGCTAGCACGCTAGTCTCCCATCAGTTTCCCGTCAGACCCGAAATTTATCTACTATGTGCACATGCAAACAGCCAAAAAAAGTTGCTGGCCTCACAGCTGGCCTTGACAAGCTTAAGCCTTTGGTAACGGGACACAGACACACCAATCAAAACAACAGATGTTACAGATTGCAATTACTCTTAGTCAAGCAGAGTTAAGCCTGCTTCAATAGCCAGCTGCGGCCACAAGATGGCAATAATTTAAAGGATGGATGCAATTAGCCAAGCTTTATGACAAAATGGTATTTAAGATACAAGGAGAGAGATTGCTATAACTTTGGTAGGTTTTTATTGATGCCCATTTTTAGATTTCACTGGGCAAGCACTGATGCCCAGCCTTGCTTGCCCTAGAACGGAACATCACTGATCTTCATGGCAGCCATACGAAGCTGAGCTGGTGGAACTTTATAAACACTAAGGAAAGGTGGTTCAGTGCTTCCTTTATGACCTCCTTTAGCAGAGGAGTAATTAGAGCATCCTTCATAAAAGAAAAGGAGATAATGCCATTCCACAGTTCAATGCGACACACTATTATATGGTTAACAAAAAAAGGACTGACAAGAGACACATATGTAAATTTTAATTTCTGATGCATATTTCATTTCATGCAATCAATAAGCTGCCAATACGGTTTTGAACATTCAACATTATGTTAAAAGCTATAAATGAACTATGAAAATTTGCTGTAATGAAAATAGCTTCTTATGAAACTGTTGCCCTGTGTGAATAACTCAGATTTGCTTTTAAAAATGCTCTTTAAATAGAGAGTATGAGCTATATTAAAATGATCAAAGTAAATTTAAGGTTTAGCATAAATCAGTTTGCATCAATTATGTTTAAATGTTAGCGCCTAATATAAGAGCAGTCGGACCCTGAGCATCGCAGTTCTCTTTTCCCAAAACCTCACAAATTCTTCTTCATATCTTTGTGTAAAACTCAAATGGAAAGAGAGAACTATGTAAATGTATGGTATGCACCATAAGCATAAACAAATATAAATAAAATAAATGCAAATAAATAAGTAAAAATATTTAACCTAACACACTTAGCAATCACCAATGAGCTATTGAAATGGGTGAAAACAGTGGGTAGACAAGCAAACGCATCTCTGTACACAAGACAGTTATTCATCTATAAAATGCCCAAAACATGAGACAAATGAATGTAACATTTTCTTTAGATATAGCGAGATTTTATTTGGTGTATAATTACTTCATTTTCTAAGTATTTTCTAGTTTAACGCAAGCCTATGTTATGTTTTGATGAAAAGTAGGCAACTGATAAAAAAAAAAAATACAGATTAAGCAAAAAGTAGGGAAAATTCTGCCTTCATTAGCTACTGACCATAAAACGAGGGAGGCTTTAATAGCACAACAGTTGAGTTGTTTTTTTTTTTTTTTTATTTATTTTTTTTTTATTAATCTGGTAAGAATGCTTTGTCATTCGTCATAAATTTAACTTGTCATTAGAGAACTCAGGATTGTGTTATGGTCACTTTTGAAAACTTGAAAGAAAAAAAATTCTTCATTCTGTTTATTCATATGTTTGGGCCATTTTTTTTATTTTTTTTTGTCTTTTCCCCTACAGGGAACATATCATGCAGATTTCCAACCAAAAAAGCAAACCTGAACTGAACTAAGAAAGATATGAATTATTTGTTGTTTTTTGACACACTTGGCATTCTGTACAGTATCTTTCATTTCACTTTTCTGTGGGTTTTCGGAGCACACAGAGGACCCCTCTGAATCATGAAGCCAATGTAAAGTTAGATGCTGATGAAGATTTGATCTTTAACCCTCATGGTGTAACCCTCAGCCTGAAAAGCACCACTATAGGAACACATTAACAAAAACCTGGTCTCTAAATGCCACCAGAGCTATTTAGCAGCCCCTGTTACATCCACTGCCTCATCAATATTAACGAGCTTCCTTTGTGCATTCATTAACATTCATGATGTTTTTTGGTGAGGGGTGGGCACTCACCTGTTTCCTGCGCTGACCTTCATTCACGCCCACAGTGCATGAATATTAATGAGGAGAGGCGGTCGAGGACAGAAAGTGAACTCAGAAGTAATATTAGTTTTATTGCTTTTTTTAAATTCTGATTATTGATGTTCAGCAAGAGAGACCAAAGACTGAGGCTGAACAGTGACCTTTACAGAAGGTCTGACTCATGCACACAAGAAGAGGTAAAGAAAGTGAATGTTCTTGTACTGAAATGTTTTTTAATTTTCAGAGACAGACAGACAGGTTGACAGGGGCAGACCTCCACAGAAAGTTAATCTGTTTGAGATAAGACTCACTAAGTCGTTGAGCTGCAGAGGAAAGTCTGAATTCCAGACCATCATATTTCCATAATCTGCCTCATTTCCAATCCGAACAGCCTCCACACATTCATCTCCATTCCCATCATGCACCTGGCCTCTGGGACATTACCATAATCCATCCAGCCTGCACAGACTTCCTGTTTACAACGCTGCAAAAACACTGACGGAACTCTACATGAAAACAGAGAGAGATGGCAGTCACCATGGCAACAGCAGCTGGTCATTTATCTGCTTCCTTGTTTGTTTGTTTGTCAGTGTTTTCCATTTTTCCAAACATCATCCATCAACTATCAGTCCATATCAGCCCTAAGATATGTTTGTGTCACATTTCACTGATACTGCAAGGTAACAACTGTCAAAATAATAAAATATTAATAAATTCTTTAAAAATCTACCTTAACTGATTTTACATAGAGTTTAATATGCTTCAGATGTGTTCCCTACCACCAATCACTATTACACTTGTACATGTGGTAGAGGGATATCATCATTCTGCAGAGCAATAGATTATACATGACACAAAGGCCACCTTACGACTAACTTTAACTCCAGAAAAGTTTCATTGCAAATCCCTGCAATGTAACATTTTGTGCAAATACTGATTTCTAATACATGGATGAGGAAAGTAATGTATCAGCATAGACTGTATTTATAAGATGGAAGCAGCTACCGTGACATTACCCATTGGTAGACCTTTTTTTGAACCTTCAAGCTGAGCGATTTGTAGTGAAACCACAAGTAACAAGCGAGGGGTGGATCTGACTTTGAAACTGAGGGACACTACACACTCATTGGCTAGTGGACTTGTCACTCACACGGTAAGTTATATCCTGCTTTATTGTCATTTTTGACTCTAATGGGACCATAATTTACAAAAATAACTTCATACTGTATTCAATAGGACTTAAAATTAGCACTTCGGACCATAAACTTATCAGAAAAGTGTTTGAGTTCATGGATCAGGGGAGCTGAAGGGTTGTTTTCCCATAGAGTTCTATGAAACTGGACTTTTTCCAACAATAGGAGTGTCCCCCTGTTGCTCATTAGAAATAATGCAGATTGAACCCATTGCTTCTGCTTCGGTTTCACTTTTCAGGCCCAGAAGCTACATCCATCTTTATATATAGTCGCTGTAGCATGCTCGTGTCTGTATGGTTTATTTTTGCAGTGTTTCTTAGATGAAAAAAAACAAGACTGATCAAAAATATTACAAAGATTCTTAGAGGATTATTAGATGTTGCTGGAGACAGAGGCCAGTGTAGTGACTCACATCCTCGGGGAAACTGTCAGGGCTGAACACAAGGACCTCAACAAACAAACTTAATATCAGCTTTGATTTCCTAGATCATCTATCTTCTGTAAGGACTCCACATGTTTGATTGTATGGCTCTTATGACACTTCTTCCTCCACCAGCCTAAGGACAAACAGTCACCTTTCAGCATGTTCTCTTTTCTGTCCAATATGTTCATATTGTGTCTGTAATAAACACTGGAACCTCTGGGAGATGCTAGCAGGGCTTTAAATTTTGTGGTTGTGAAGGGAAGAGATTATAGGTTTGCAATTTTCAGTTACAGTCTCTCTCTATCTCTCCCTCTCTGGGTTTCACCCAGTGTTGTCGTCTTAACAAGCTCATTATCTCGTTAACATCGTTAAGGGCCAGTTAATTGTTTGTCCATTAGCCATTAGCAAGGCTCAGTGGAGAGCTAACGAGGGACTGGTGCGCACACACACACACACACACACACACACACACACACACACATACAGAATAAGAGGCAACATCCATCACTGTTTAAGCATACACTCACTGAGCCATTTATTACTGCTAAACTAGCTTGACACAGACACGCATGTACACGTGTACGTGCGCACACACACACACCTTCATACAGTCCTGCTGCCACCAATTGGTATTTAGTGCTGCATGGATTGCTCAGGCTTCAGTCAACTGAAGTGTGAGCAGAAGAACAATCTGCGAAGAATCAGCACGACTGAAATTAATTCTGAGATTAAAGAATCAATTCAGTGAGCAGCTCTCAGAAAAAGGCTGAAATAACATCTTTATAAATAAGATGCATTTCTCAGTCCCTTAAATGAGTTAAGCGAGCAGTTTTTCCCTGCCTCCAGTCCTATAAAACTGATCTCAGTGGTTTTTTTTCTGACTCAGAAGTGATCATTTGATGGCCTGGCAGCTGATTTGTTTGTGATCTGACGAGTTTGTCACAGTTTAATAATTCTGGCTCTCAGTTCATTCAGTATGAACACTGCACTCCCCAAAATAATCGGTCGATGACACGATGTGGTGGAGAAAAAACACACAGTGAAAATCCTGTGCACTGGTTAGCAAACTTCTCCCCCAGTTTTAGAACCAAAAACTGAGAAGTTTGCCAACCAGTGCACACACATTCAACCTCCTCACCTCAGCTCATCAGTACTGGATAGAAACTTCAGGGAGGATATAGTCTGTAAGTCATACTGTCCGTGTTATCCAATTAAAGGGGATAATTCTGCATTTCCCTTAGATGATGTGTAGTAATCAGTTTCCTTGGTAAATGCCTCTATCCACAGCACCAACTCCCAGGTTAGTCAGAATTATTTTAAAATCTCTTCTTTAATAGTTATAACTCATTATTCCTGCATGAATCAAAGAAAATCAGTCTATAAGACTGAAGGGTTGCACCAGTTTGATATTTGGATTGGTCCAAATCTGACTTAAAAAGCTGGACCAGGTATCCATGACACCCGGCTGATCTATTGAGTTCAGTTTACTACCCCACGCGTCAGCAGCAGTAGATAGTACTTATCTCACATAAATGTATCAGCGGCTTCATGGCTATAAAGTTGAATCTCATAGAACTTTATTCAAATCAAACATCTAATGATAATAATCAAATAAACTTCTGGCCTTTGAAAATTTTTCTATCAAGTTTTGGGGGAGCCCAGGGCCTTCTTGGATAAGCTCGGTTCCCAGATGTGTGGTTGGCAGGTCAATCTGTGTTTCCCAGAGAGTGTGAGGAGTATAAAAAAACGTAAATCATTTCTGATGTGTATTAGAGTGTTTATTTTTTTCCCCCAATTTCAAAAACTTGGGGGAACAATGTTCAAAAGCCAAAAAACCCCCAAAACATCCATACTGTAAGTGTTCTTTGTGTGATTTGAATACATCTGTGAGATTCAGTTGATGTTCTTTAGTCAAAGAACATTTTATACACTCGTGTGACATGAGTGCAGTCCTGAAAAAACTTTGTACATGACTTGATTGTGCATCACTGGAGTGAAATTAAACAAGCAAGGATATACAACATATTGCCAGGCTAATGAGTGCTTTAGACCATTTATAAGGAACATTTCAAAGCCAATAAGTGTTTGTTTAGCTCAGTTCAACTTGCAGGAGTTTCTGAAGGCTCCTGTAATGCTCTTAGTGTCTCCAGACATCTTTACGTCTGAAATAAAGAAGTGGGGAAAATCCGTGAAGCAGATGTTAAGCTCAGAAGGACAGTCTGGAAAGTGACTCAGAGCCTGATAGAAGAAAGTGTGACAACTACAGTTCGTGTTTCGCATATATCAGAGTGAAGGCTTCTTTTTGAATTAATGGTATCTCAGGGAAACTTTCCCAACTGGATGCATGTCAAAGTGTTTCCTGTCCTCTGAAAGTCTTAAAAAAATAAATGTTGCCTAGAAAAAGATATCATGTAGGAGGACTGCAAAACCCCAACAACAAGCTCATCAGGTTTAAGAAAACCAAAAACAGAAAAACACTAATTCTTTCTTCTAATGTTGCGTGGTGATGTTACCATAGATCCAGGGTGAAGCAGAAGTGTGTATGCTGCTGTCAGCGTGCATATTAATGGATCTGTAGTTTCTTTTTCTGTACAGATGGAAACCTCCTGCTGAGCTGCTAACTCAACAAACACACATTCCTGAGCAAAGGATGACAGCACAGTCGTGTCTGGCTGTTGCTCATTCAACATGACAGAGGACAGATGGCTGAGAGAGGGAGGGAGAGATACCGAAAGAAGAAAGAGAGACGGAGTAGATTGAGTTATAGGGTTGGTGTCAGAGTAGATTTTGGTTACAGAGCTCAAAAAGCTTCAGGCTGAAAACATCACCATGAGAAACGACTCACTCCGCAGCCTCCCTCCCCCCCTCACCCTCTCCGTGGCTGCTGATCATTCATTCATCACAGAGTTCCCCGTCTGGCTCAGCTTGTTTTTGAAAATCTTCGCACGCTGTTCATACGTACCTACTTTGAATGCAGAAATGTGGACGGACTCAGGTGTGTCTGAGAGAACCTTTTATTCACTGCTTGGGGAAACTCAGCCCCTGCCTTGACCCATTCACAGCCGTACTGTAACACCAGGGGACACAACTGCAGCTCTGAGAATACTTCCAAAAAATAAAAAATAAAAAGCCCCATTGTCATGTTTCAGACATGTTCAAGATTGTTAGCATTAACACCAAAGAGATATGCCAAATCTGCCAACTACTCAGGTGGACAAATCAGACAAATCACAGAACTAAAACTATCCAATATCTCACAAAAACCAGCAAAAATTATTTCTGGCATCTAAACTTATTTCCTTTAAATGAAACACATGCAAATTCTGAACTTCTCAGAAACGTTCTCGGTTCTGGGACCCCTGCAGGAATGACTGGAGGAAATACAGTAGCTGCCACTAAATGATAAACAGAGACTTCAACAGTTTGACGTGGTTTTAGTGAAACTAACGTTTACTGGAAAGCTGTAGGAGACCCACGCTAAACAAGCTTATTTAAAGGTAGGAACTGAGGATAAAAATGCAGGGGTGAACATGCAAACATCACACAGGATATGGGATTGAGGGAATCTTTCAAGTACAAGGCAGCGGTGCTAATCCCAGAGCCACAGAGCTGCACTTATCATTGTGGATGTGATTGTGTGCGTGCAGCTAAAGCTCTATCCCAAAGCCTTGTGTATAAAGAGTCACTGGCCTCAACTGAACTCACATTATACAGAATAAACCTCTGCATACACAGCTAAGTAAAACACTATATCCAGCAGCAAAACAAAACACATACTCAACTCTGAAACACATCTGTCCATGTCTGATAGAAGCAGATATACCATCAATCCTGTGCAAGAAAAGACACACTCCTTATTGGGAAAGGACTAAAAACACAAAGAGACACATCAGCCTGGCTGGATCCTCTCTCCATCTGTGTGCTTTTATGTCTTACAGTCAGAGTGACAGATGAGTCAATAAGAGAGTGAAAAAAGGGAAACTTTTTCCAGTTCTGTCTCTGTCGTATATTATAGTAAATTCTCATCTCACCTGGCCAGGTTAAAAGCATCATCGATAAGTCCTGCCCTGTTTCCAATGGAGATGATCTGAGAGAGAGAGACAAAGAGACAAGCAAAGAGGGATTGAAAAACAGAAAGAAAGAAGCAGAAAAAGAGACAAACACACACATGTTGATAGACAGAAAGACTGAACAGAGAGAGACAGCTAGGTTTACTTGAGGGTTGGTGTGGAGCTGCTGAATCAGCAGTTTCCAGTTCTGGAGGTCATAGTTCACACGGAAGTAGCCCGTCTGATTGATGTTGCCAACCAACCATGTGTTGTCATCCATCTGACCAATCCTGTGGGTTTCTGAGAAAACAAACACAAAAATTATCAGTCACTTAAAGCATTGCAGAACATGTTCAGCCAAAACGGGCCAAAAACTAAGTGAAAGTGATCAGATATGCAGATAACACACTGTCCTATTGGGCTCCTCAAAGTGATTCCAAGGCCCAGTTACTCCTATACCGTCGTTTTTGTGTCTTTGGTTGGAAATTGAGGTGAAGTGATGAGAATACCCCCCCAATGAACCCATTATGCCAGAACTGGTCAATTTTGAGAGTTTTGTCTATGTGTTTTAATAATGTCTTCTTTTATTTTGATGGAAAAATTTTTTCAAAATCTTTGTTTTACTTTGTCTATTAGACATTCATGCAAATCTGTGTACTTTAAATTAGGCAATACTTTATTTTCATATTTAAACATACAGTTTTGGAAAACTAATATACATGATAAACTGCAGAAGTTTTGTGGTGATATTAGTTAAAATGTCCAACCATCCATCTTCCCTTTATCCAGTTCAGGGTCGCGGTTGGGGTGGAGCCTATCCCAGCAATCAGAGGGTGACAGGCATATCATCTGTCGCAGGGTTAACACAGAAAAACAGACCGCCATTCCCACTCGCATTCACACCTACAATCAATTTAAAAATCACCAGTTAACCTAACTCCATGCATGTCTTTGGGCTGGAAATAAGAGTACTTGGGGAGAATCCACACAGGCACAGGAAGACCATGCAAACGGTCCCAGCCAGCAGGTGGATTTGAACCCAGGACCTTTTTGCCGTGAGGTGACAGTGCTAACCACCGCACCACCAAGCTGTCCTTCATGATAATGTTTACCCATAAATAATTTTCAAGATAAATAAATAAAGTTCAAGATAAATATCCACTGTTTTATGATGCATAGTTTTTCTCTTCTCTCATATTTCCCATTTCTCTCAGAAATCTCCACTTCAGCAGCACTTACACCAAACCTTCCACCTTTATCCCTGTTGATATTCTGATGGTTTTTTACAGATGGGGTTTGTTCATATATCATTCACAGTCTCATTTATAGAATATTCTCTTCTGAAAAACATGACCAAATCTTTTTTTTTTTCAGCCTGGTAAAAGGATTTTCTGAATTATGAAGTGGTAAAAAGAGATTTCCAAAATCCTTTCTGTAAAAACCTCTGGCTCTAATGTGCCAGCAAAATGAAACAAGAATTTTGAATCTGGTTTTATTTAATGTTCAGATTTGTTCTGTTTTGGAAAATAGTACAAACTACAAATATTTAGACAGAGGATGCCTCATTTGCATATTTAGATATAATGTATTAGAAAACTTTGAACACACAAAATAAATAGAAAACTAAGTGTGGCTGAAAAAGCGTGTAACAACTAAAAACAGCTAAGAATAGCCAGCTGGATCTGCACGACCTTTTAAAGAAGTGAGGATGAGAGCCGCATCACAGCTTCTCACAGAACAACAAGAATATCCTCTGAGCTGGTAAAATTAGGTTGTAAGCTTTAGTGGAACAGCTTGTAGGGTGTGTATATCAGCCAGCTGAGGAAAACAGGGAAAATAGCTGCTGACCCAAGTCTGGCCCAATTCCTTAATTTGTTCCCTCTGATAGGAAACAAACTGCCTTCAAGTCTTGAACTTTAAGACTCCCTTCCTTCTCCATGCACAGTTCTAATAGGTGAACATGTGCCAGAACCCAAACTCTTTGTCTGAAGAGTGACACAACCAGAGCAAGTTTTTCTTTCCAAAGAGCAGAACCCAATGCTTTATCTCTGCAGTGACAGAAAAATAAAGTATATTCCTCAAAAACAGAACCAGAATTACCTCCATGCTAAAGAGACTGAAGGAAAACAAGTTTCACCCCCCAAGTTATTACAGAGTTATCTGTAATAACACCCAGAAATTGAGGATGGCATTAGTTCAGACAGGCCACAAAGTCAAGCTCAGCCTTAATCATGAGCTAATCTAAATGCCAGCCCACATCAGCTGATGGTTCTACTGCCACCTTCTCCTCATCCAATCGGAAAATCTTATAGGCTTGCTATTTAAGCCTGTCTAAAGCTGCCGCTTTGCAGCTCACCTCAACCCCAGCTCCTCTTTTCATGTTTCATGTTGCTTTTAACTTAATAAATGTCATATCTCTTGTCACTGATGTCTACATGGGGGTTCAGACTGAATAGAATCTCTGAAGCTTCATTTTTCAAAAACTGAACCAAGGAGAATTTTATTTTGCAAAACAGCAGTTAAACGTGCCAGAACAGAAGAGGAACAAGCTCTGTTCTGAAAGCTTTATTTTTCAAGTACCGAGCTTTCCTCCAAAATTTAATAAAGACAAAGTGCCCCCTTAACCCATAAAACTTCTGTTCTCTGTAAGAAGTAATTTTATCCTCTTAAGACCAGAGAAAATTTAGCTGTACTTTGCAGAGTTCTATTCTTTAAAAAGAAGGAAAAATGCAACCTTTATTTCTCTAAAAGCTGAACCACAATCAGTTTTAGTCACCGTTAAATAAAGAGGGAGTTTTATTAAAAAGTACAGAAAGAGCTTCATGTTAAAAAGAAAAAACCCATTAAGAATTAGCCACATTTTACATGAAGACACACTGGGGGAGGTTTATTATTGAAAATGAAAAACAGAAATGGTGTTTATTCCAACTACTGAAAGACCTCTCACCTTGAAAAAGAGAAGCCTCAAAACAATGTACTGTATGTGTGAGCTTCGATTTGTTCTGCCCATTAACTACAGATCACATGTCTGGAGATAACAAGATAATTAATTTGTGATCAGGAAGTAGATTACTCTGTTAACACAAAACAGTCCCAAGACAACGGCTCATTATCTCAAGGTAACATGATAATTGAGTCGTGATTGCAGAGTAAACTTTCATGGAGACGCTGAATGAGTGATATCAGATCTGAGAGCAGAACACAGCACTATTACACCTACACTACTATACCTGTCTTGTTGTTGATCCAGATGAGAGACTCTGAACAAACGGTGGATGCGTTTCCCACGGCGACTGTCAGTGGAACCTGCCATTGTAAACTACAGAGAGAGAGGGAGAGTGATGTCAGTAATGGTCAGCGGAATTGGATTGGGTTTTATTGCCTCAGTTATCAGATAGAGAGGCATTACAGAGAGAAAAGAGAGCGATGGTCAGCGATGATCTTTCAGCATCACTCAGCTGGAAATGGAGCGAGCGACGCTCACTGTGTTACGGCAGGACTGAAAGCGAGAATGTAATAGCTGCAGCAGTCGGCGAGCATCAGTCAAGTGGAAGTAGCTGAAGGTTACTGTCTCTTTCAGAGAAACAGAGGTTAAATGTGCTATCTGCTCAAAACTGGTTGGTTAGTCTGGTGATTTTTACATTTACACTTGATACATAAATATCCCGTCACTGCTTGAGTGAATTCTGCAACCCATCAAGCTTTTAAAAAAAAGAAAAAATTATATTAACGAAATGGCACCGCTGCTGGGATTAAACTGGGCTGTTTTTCTTCCTGAACAGTTGACATTTAGGAGTTAAACGGTTTCTGAGTAGTAGCATGACAGACAAATTGTGGGAGTAATTCAGTGCAGCAGAATTCAGATTCTTCCACAAAAAAAAAAGAAATTCACCCAACAAAATGATCCATCTATCCATTTTTTTTTCCTTATTCAAAGCTAGGTCGCAGTGACAGCAGTCTAAGCTGGTATTCCAGATTTCCTTTTTCCCCAAACAGCGTTTTCAAGTTCCTCCTGGGGGATCCAGAGGCAACAAAAGACATATAATCTCTCCAGTGAGATATGGGTCTACCCTGGAGTCTCATCCCAGTTGGGGGTGGCTGGAAAACTCCAAAGGGAGGTGCCCAGGAGGCATTCTGTTTAGATGTCTGAACCACCACAGCTGGCTTTGTTCATCACAAAGGAGCAGCAGCTTGACTCTAGTTAATAGATTTAATAGTTTGCTAATATTACCTTTAGGTTATTTATCTATTTGATACATTGTTTTAGCTTCAGGTGATATAGGAATACATACATACTGTCTTTGGTACTACAGACATGTTAGAGCTTTAAAAATCTTCTTTCCAGTGAATCTAACTCTGGAGCAGCCATTAGAAGATGGGCACACTGTGGTCATAAAGGGATGGACATGGTCAACAACAATACTCAGGTAGGCTGTGGGGTTTAAATGATTCTCAGGGAAAACACAAAATCAGCACAGACAACACAACCAAGCCCAGATAACCAAAATAAGTAAATAAAATAAAATGATTGCATATGACGAAACCTTCAGGTTTCTAAAGGGTATGAAAGAATCTTGAGGGTAGATGGCAGTTCATTTTCTTTAAATGGTGCATACTGAAGTCTGTTCTGCCAAGGTTAGTGCAGATGTAAGGGATTTCTAAGGTTAATGGTTCCTGGATCATGCACTGTGGTTATACAATTTATATGAGAGCAGAAGGTATGAAGTACTTCAGAAGCTTTAACAAAGAGCTTTACAGATGAATAAGGTGACATTAAAAAGGTTTCTTCTCTCTAGTCTGGCCAACTTTGCAAGACAGAGGAAAACCAATATATAATTTGTATTAAGAGATAAAGTATAATCATTATATAATTAAACTTCCAATATATGAGCAGTGATCGAAAAGTTCTGTGACTCCACAGCCATACCTGGTATAAATCTGGTTGATCTCCTGCTTGAGGTTATCTCCTGGTGCACCTCTGGGCTGCTTCTGCTGCACTTTTTAGATCGATCCATGGAAATCCTGTTCTGAACACTTGCATTTGTGTGTCTGCAATGAATGCTGGATCCTCCACTGAGTCAAAAAGGCAAAACTTCAACTTTCATTTTATTTTGTTGAAGTGGACTTAGTAGTGGGGACAAAAATCTGACGAGTATGGGGGGGGTGGTGAGTAAAGACTGTGTTGACAAAAAAACTTCTGTGTGCCAATGCAAGATGTCACGATGGAATGGGTCAAAGTTCAGGTCATTTCCACCAAATATTCTCCATCACATGCCTCAGGATGCTGACAATGTGGTGGACATGCACAATGTTGTAAATGTCAAAAAACAGGATAAGAACTGTCCTGGTTCAACTTCTCACCCGATGCATGTCTTTGGGGTTTGGACACTGTGGACTGCTGGATTACAGCCGCAGACCCAGCTCTTATCACATGTTGTGGATCATCCACAACATTCAAGTTCATTTCCCAAAGAAGATGATGACTGTTCTCTGCTTAAGTTTGAAGTCAGTGTTAAAATTTCAGACACACAAGCGACAGTGGTCAAAGCAGGACTTTCAGGAAATGATATTAAAAGAGCTGGAGCACCAGAAGTAGTCCAAGGGTCCACAAAGATACCACCTTAAAGGGAAGATTGGCCAGACTTACTCAGATATGGATGTTGATTTTTATGAGCACAACTTTATGATCGTGTCACAAGGCAGAATATTTGGTTGATGTGATTTGCATGCTTTACTTGTTTGTTGTGTTTTAAATCTTTATGTATAATTTTGGTTGTAATGTTTTTGGATTTCCTTGTTTGTATTAGATTTTGTTTGCATGCTGATATGTTATATTCTGCTGGACTGTATGTTCCCGGGACACAAACTGGTTAACTGACACAATTGAGCAGTTGGGCAGCAGGCTGGAAGAGCCAATCTGTTGTAGAGGGTTGGTCTGCTGACCAAGGAAAGGGACTTGACACTAGTTGACGTGACTGATTGTGACGGACACTGGGCAGAGGCTGGAGCCTCGCCAAGCCCTGTGAGTAACCTGTTTTGGTTTCTTGCGTAACAACTAGTGTTGGGATGACGGGAGTTCCAGAGGGGCATCTAAGATTTGCAGCGACTGTGTTGGTTTTGGTTTTGTCCAAACGGATTGTCTGTCAACAGAAGTACTGCCCAGCCTGTCCTTGCTGTAGGGTCGTTGACGGAGCGGACCTGGAGGCCACACGGGAGAGAATCATGGGAGCTGAAGAGGACTGCTAGTTGGCAGTGGGCCCGGCGGTTATGGACGCAAGAAGAGATTGGGCTGTGTAACTAGCCATGGACTGAAAGCGTGGACAACTCTGGACTGTGTGGTAACACCTTGTTGATGGACTGGTGTTATGGTTTTGTTTTACTGCCATGTTGAGACTCCCTGTGCGTAATGATGTAGCTGTTCCCCCTATGGGTTGGTCTTAGTTGAGAAACCTTTATGTTCTTATGGTTTCATTGTTTAATTTTTTCCTTTTCTTTTTCATTATATTTGGAGGTACCCCTATTGTTGTGTATTTTTAAGTTGTGGGAAAATTTAATTAATTCTTTTATTACCTGTTCTCCCTGTAGTCCCTAGCCTTGGGCCGTGTTATACTGCTAAGTAATCAGAGTTCCTAGGCTCTCTTAAACCTAGGTGGCATTGTCACTAAGTGTAATTAGGAAGTTGACATTCAGTCCTTTTGGTCTTGACGCTTGTGGCTTAGCTTGTGACACGCTTGCACACCTATCCATATTCACTCATTTATTTTTCCATCTATTAATTTGCACCATCCATCCTTTTGGCCGTCACAATCGCACCTTGTATATCACTTCAGGTTCATGCCATTTCTTTATTTATTGTGTCACAAATGTTGGGTTGAGGTAGGGTGTTCACAGTATCAAATTTTCATTTCATGATTATTGTAGTTAAAAAAATTCATAATGATATTATTGCAATAATATAAAAAAATAGTAATTATGCTATCAGTCAAATTCATCTTTTTTTCCTCAGATTAATTCAACTCAAAATATGTCGCAGCATGTGAACACAAGTCCAAAATGTTTATTTTTCACTTTTTTTTTTTTATTCCTAAAATTTCAAAATTTGTAGATTAAAATGCAACAAACAGGTTTCATTTATTTATCTTTTTTTCAAAGAATTTTTAACTTGAAGACTGAAACTGTGTCTGCTCTTTGAATTATTGTGATCCAAATAGATAAATAGTCACTTGTAGCGTGTTTGGAAACTTGTGATTAAAAAAAATCCACTGGGTTTACAAGAAACTGTCGATCAATCACAATACACACAGCGTTATCGCCACACGTTAAAGAGGGAGAAGTTGCCAGCAGAGCTGAGGGGGCAAATTTCACTGGCTGACTGTCCAAGTGTGAGTTTGCGCTGAGCGGGTTTTCCTCTCACAGCAGAGAGGCGAGAGGTTTGCTGGATGAGGATTTGGGGTAAAGCAGTGCGCTATTTATTTGCATTGTCTGTTTTTTTGGCCCAAGACATTCACCTCAAGCTAGTGCTGTCACAATAATGCACATATTATAATATTATAAATAATTCTGTAATTATTTTTGTTTGCTTTTGTACAGTTACAGACTCTCTTGCCACCTCCATGCACATTTATGATGTAGCACAGGAAAAGCTGACCGAAGATGCAGACTGAGCGTCCCAGCTGCGCACAAAAACAGCCAAACTCATGTAAAAAGCCCATGTAGATAGTGCTCTGCGAGAAGAGGACTTAGCTGATTCTCAGTTAGCTCATTAGGAACAAATCGCTCCTTGATGCTTCCCATTAGATGTTAAAGTCTCATTTTAATCTTAATAGTTACCATTTGTAAGTACTAATAAGAGTCACAGTGAGCGTTCCTCTTCAGCACCATTAAAAACCGTCAGTTTAACATTAGATTCATTTTGATCAGATTGATTCATATTTTAATTAAAGTGGATTTTAATTAGAAATGGCAAACAATCAGCTTTACATACTCCAATCAATCCCCCCTTTTCAGCAATGGGTGTGTGGATACTATAAAGCAGTGGTCATTGTAACACAATCAGCCTGAGAAAAAAACATTTACCATTCCTATAATAGCCATTTGTCACTGCAGGCTACAGTGGATCAATACCACTGCCTAGCAAGCAAATACTTTATCTGATATTTATATCAATGTGATTGACAGGAGTGGAGCTAAATCCCCCACACACACACGCACACGTGTACACACACAGACACACACACTTAATGACACACAGTCAGCAGCCCGGACAGCAGAATGTGTTTATTAATATTGATGCAAGTGTGTGTGTCCTCAGAGTTTATGGTTTATTCATCAAAGGCAGAAACCAAGTGAAACACACACATTCACACTGGAGGTAGAGAGAAACGCAGCATGACTGCAGTGATACATTCAAAGAGGGAAACTTTAGAAACTCTTCAGACAGCCTTTCACCTCTCTGCTCATCTTCCTCCATTAAAGAACACGTTGACCCCATTTAGAGTTGTCGTTCTGGCTCTAAGCCAGATAAAAATCAAAACCTTTATGAGCAAAAATACACCTACCCGCTCCTCTAATGCCAGTATCAGAAGCCATGATATCAACCTGATAATGGCTCGACAGACGTGGGCTGTCAGGAATAAAAATGAAAGACATGCAGTGTCTTGTGGCATAAAACAACCCAAAGTAGCTTCTAGGTCACTTCGCAGCTTCCAGACACAAAGGGCCATTTGTATGCACCACAAAAATTAACACAAAACAGCACTTAACACAAACCACACCATAAAATTATCATAAAACTCAGTGACAAGCACCAAATTATTCATGACTACATGACTGCTCTGTGTTCAAACACAAGATGCCGTAAGGAGGATTTACAAATGGGCACTTACCATTTCCCTTTATACCCGGAGTTAGCAGAGCCAGAAACTCTGAGGGGAACCACTAAGAACAATGTGATCATTCGTATTCAGATGATCGTGGATAAGTTTAACTCTACAATTGCACCAACACTGGCATCTGACACTGCCTGTTGATCCATTTTCTACCGCTTATCTGGGTCTGGGTTGCTGAGGCAGCACACTAAACTGAGATGTCCAGACCCCCCTATCATGGGAGGTCTTCGCGTTCCCAAACCAGCTGAGAAACAAACTCTCCAGTGTGTCCTTTATCTCCCTCTAGGTCTCCTCCCAGTTAGACATGCCCAAAACACCTCACCTAGGAAACACCCAGGAGGCATCCAGATACCTGAACTACTTCAGCTGGTTCCTTCTAATGTGGGAGAGCAGTGGCTCTACTCTGAACCCTCTCTGGGATGACTGAGCTCCTCACCCTCTCTTTAAGGGTGATTCCAGACAACCTTCAGAGGAAGCTTATTTCCACGGTTTGTATCCGTGACCTCATTCTTCAGTCACTGCCCACAGTTTGTGGCCACAGGTGAGGGCAGACTGACCAGTTAATCCACAGCTTCGCCTATTCATTTTATGTTAATTGCCAATATACTGAGCAAAAATAACCCCTGCTACCGAAACTGCTCAGACCAGCTGGGCATGGAGTCCATAAGACCTCTGAATGTTCCCAGATGAATATGGAACCAGGCAGCAGATCCTAGAAGTCCTGCAATTTGCAAACTTGTTCCAGGTTGTAGCTTGCCCATTTTGAGACCACACTCAGAAGGCATTTCATTGTTCTGGGAGCACTTGCAGCCCTTTGAATAACCATGTATACACACTTAAGGAATAAACTAGACCTGACACCTCAAAAAAAAAAAAAAAAAAAAAAAGGGGGGGGAAAGAAAAAAAAAAAAGAAAAAACCCCCCCCCCCCCCCCAGTC
>VUQI01063746.1:0-12530 GCA_015106735.1 Paratilapia polleni | reverse complement strand
CCATGTATACACACTTAAGGAATAAACTAGACCTGACACCTCAAAAAAAAAAAAAAAAGCATCATGGTGTGGTTATGCAGCTTAATGAAGACAAAAGCATCTCTCTCCTATCAGATGTATGAAACGGATGCAAGAAACAAGCAGGCTCTGTGCAGACTGCCTCCAGAATGCACCTGCATAGACAACATTCATATTACTTTAGATATCTGCAAGTATAGTCACTTTGCAGTCTTTGCAGCCTGAAATTTCTTCAGTTCAGCAGATGGTTAATTTATCTGACCTCAAACAAGATGCTAAGTAGCTATATGGAAAAAACAGATTACACTTTAAATGGTCTTCCTTTTATTCAAGTCTTTAAAATGGGACTTCACAAACCAATGGGTGATGCAGCTACTTTCTGTTTTAAGGACGTGGGAGATTTGGGACACACAAGTCTTTTTAGATCAGATCAGGTGAGTCATAAAGTAGTCTGAAAAAAACCCTGCATGGGTAGTTAGGTGTGGTGGTGCAATAAGTTATGAAGAAGACTTTCACCTGTGAGAGTGGGGTTTGGATGCAATGTGGACAAAAAGTCAGCACTGACCTATTTATAGCCTGTATGAATCATGTGCATATTCCCAGTGTTGTCTGGTGGAGCAGAGAGAGTAGGGTCTCTTTTCTGCCTACTGTAGCTTTTTCTACCTCGTTATTGCTTCTTCTGGTATGTTTGTTTAGTCATATCTATCTAGTTCAGGAAGGTAAAGCAGTATATAAATACTATATAAACTGCTTTTTTATCACTGTCCTATTTAGCATTAAAGCTCATTAAATCAAACACACATATACTGGTACTCCAATCACATCTCTGTTTACCTGTCAGCTGACGAGGCGCCTTTTCTTACAGCCACAGAAACAAGCTGTTAAATCCTGACTGAGATACTGTTTGATTTATTTTCAGTATCATTGGCTCGACCTTATCGTTAGCTCTGCCGTCCTCTGGTTTCTCATCGTCTCACTCTGCCTGTCACTTCAGTTCTTTTAAAGGCATTCGTTTCCCTTGTTGTTTGATGGTGGGAAAATAAAAAGACCCAAATTTAAAACTTCTCCAAGCAGAGCGCTGGAAGAAAAGACTGTGTTTGTCAAAAATAAACCGTGATCTTCAAAATGTCACCTTAACACTTAAAGTTAAAAAAAATTTCAAAAAACTCTGAAAATAAAGATTTACTTTTTTTTTTTTTATTATGTAAATGAAAAGCTTCCTCTCCAACTTAATTTTCTTGAAGACAGGGATGACTGGCTCTCATGCTAATGTGACAACTGGTTGGGTGCCAGGGAATTTATTAGTGAGAGGCTGTAGGTAAGAAGTTAGTTTGGTGGTTATTTCTGATTTATTCATCCATTCATTCTTTCATTCACTCAGAGGTCTCAGTGAGAACAAGATCTCTTCAACACGAGACACCTGAAGACAATAGCAAGACAATAAGTCACACATCATCACACAGACAGGCTAATTAACCATTCACAAGTATTATTAGGAATACAGTCAGTAGTGTTGTTTAGAAAAATGAGTTTCTCTAACTCTACGTGGTTTTACTGTAAATTCAGTAAGGTGTATTTGGTGGGAACCAGCCTTTCCCAGTTGCTATGAGGAACTTTTAAAACCAATCTGTTATGTGATCTGGAGTCAAAACCATCCTCACTCTCAAATTAGCATATACTGATGCTCGGTCAGGACCTTAGCCATCATGTTGGAACGCACTGATACCCTGTCATTGTCATTTTTCAATGTCTGGACTACTCCAACAGCTCAATAAAAGGCCCTCAATGTCTGAAATAGATGCCATAAGAACAGGGGCTCTGGAAACGCTTGTGGCAGATAACAGAAACTTGTCTCGTGGTGTTAGAGTAACAGTCAAACATTAAGCTATAATTAATTAACTCTGCAAAGGTTCTTCTTGGTTTAGTCCCTTCAACCACAGGTACACACAATGTCCACGATTCACAACAACATGCAACGCAACTTCAAGTCTCAACACAGTGCAACCCAGTCTCCAGAGTCAGTGTCTCTGTCTGTGCTGTCTTAATGAGATGAGATTTTAAGAGTTAATTCTTCCAAATTCGGTCATTTAGGAGGTCTTATACTTTAACCCAAAGCCTTATGTTTCCTTTAACCTAACAAAGTGTCAAATCTGACCAAATATACAATATATAAAATACATGCAGGTCACTTCATTAGGTACACCTTACTAGTACCAGGTTGGACCCCCTTTTGCCTTAAGAACTGCTGTAATTCTTTGTAGCACAGATTCAGCAAGGTGCTGGAAACATTCCTCAGAGATTTTGGTCCATATTGACATGACAGCATCACACAGTTGCTGCAGATTTGTCGGCTGCACATCCATGATGTGAATCTCCCCTTTCCACCACATCCAAAAGGTGCTCTGTTGGATTTAGTTGGTTTGAGCTTTTTGGGATGATTTGAGCTTTGTGACATGGTGTGTTATCCTGCTGGAAGCAGTCATCAGAAGATGGTACATTGTGGTCATAAAGGGATGGACATGGTCAGCAAAAATAGTCAGGTAGGCTGTGGGGTTTAAATGGTGCTCAATTGGTATTAAGGTGTCCAAACTGTGTCATGAAAATCCCACACACCATTACTCCACCAGCACCCTGAACTGTTCATACAAGGCAGGATGGATCCATGCTTTCATGCTTTCATGCTGTTTATGCGAAATTCTGACCCTACCACCTGAATGTCACAGCACATATCAAGACCAGGCAATGTTTTTCCAATCTTCTATTGTCCAATTTTGCTGTGCCTGTGTGAATTGTAGCCTCAGTTTCCTGTTCTTAGCTGACAGGAGTGGGACCTGGTGTGGTCTTCTGCTGCTGTACCCTAGGGTTCAAGATTCACATGTTGTACATTCAGAGATGCTCTTCTGCACACTTTTGCTTGTAACGAGTGGTTATTTGAGTTACTGTTGCCTTCCTATCAGCTCGAAGCAGTCTGGCCATTCTCCTCTGACCTCTGACATCAACAAGACATTTTCACCCAGACAGCTGCTGCTCACTGGATAGTTTCTCTTTTTCAGACCATTCTCTGTAAACCCTACAGATGGTTGTGTGGGAAAATCCCAGGAGATCAGCAGTTTCTGAAACACTCAGACCAGCCCATCTGGCACCAACAACCATGCCACATTCAAAGTCACTTAAATCACCTTTCTTCCCCATTGTGATGCTCAGTTTGAACTTTACTCAGTCATCTTGACCATGTCTACATGTCTAAATGCATGGAGTTGCTGCCATGTGATTGGCTGATTAGATATCTGCATTAATGAGCAGTTGAACAGGTGTACGTAATAAAGTGGCTGGTGAGTGTATATGGTTCAAAGGTATGGATTGGACTTGGAACATCAAAACTACATCCTCTTTTGAACTGCAAACACTTGGAGTTTTGAACAAGTTTTAAATTAAATTGAACTCATAATGGCTTTTCTTTTGTTTGTCTCCAACAGCTATGGCTGTCTCTGATAAATGTCCTCAAGTAATCTCACTTGAACCAAGCGGGGTGTGATCTCAACAGACCTCTCAAATCCTCTTTGCTTGAGGCTCCAGGCAATATTAGTCTGACTAAACTCTCAGTAGTTAAGTCTGAATGTGGCTAATGTAGGTGCCAGGTTTTGACAAGGGGAAGGAAAATGGAAGGAACAAAACAAAAATCCCTGCTTCTTCAACATAGGCTTTTGATCCCTGAGTCAGGGACCTCTGTTGCATGTCATTTCCCACAGCATTCAACTCTCATTTCATATAACTCTAAGGCTGATTTGTTGAGACAATAAACAAAATCAAACACACAAAACAGCAAGGAGGCCTGATATTGAGCCTTCATATGGTGTCACATCAAACAGACTGGAGACTGAAATCATCGGGAACAACTGTCTGAACTGTACAACAAAGATTTAAAACTTGTGTAAGAAGAATTATTGAATCACATGGAAAGCAGGCAGTTTAACAGCTTCAGAAACCTTGGACAGATCTAAAACTTGTGCAGCAAAATGCTCATTCTCCAGAAAGTTACAATGTTGTGAGTTCCCAAGTTATTCAAGGATTGGACAGCTTGCACACAATTTAATGTACTTCCAAGAGTTCTATGTTTCCCGGCATGAAAATAATAATAAAAAATAAATAAAATAAATAAAGCAGTCTGGGTTTGAGTCAACAGTGTGTAACACTGCGGGACACTGCTGTGCTTCTAAACACGGCTGTGCTGGATCAAACAGCAGCATCAGCCCCGGCTGCGTTCAGCCGTGACGCCGAATCAACTAAAAGCACAGCAGCAGTTTCTTTTTAGTGTTGCTGAATGCCCCGGGACCACTGAGTGTGTCTGAACGCAGCCTCATGAGACTCAACAAGAGCAAAAGAAAGATTTCAACTCCACCCACAACAAACAGCTTCAGTTCATCAGCTGATGAGACCTCGGAAGCGACTCTGAGCTCAAGTGAAACACAAAAGACTCCACATGAAAGAAGCGAAAAAGAACATAACATTAAAAAAAAGCTGAGGAAACTTTTGGTGAGATACCGAGCAGGTCAGAGTGATTGTAAATGTCAACTATTGTACAAAAAACATGACAGACTGAAAAGAGAGAGAAAGACCTGAAAATAACCGACGGGAGAAAACAAGACCAGGTAAAAAAAAAAAGAAACTGAGGAAGGGAGCTGATGAAGTATTGATGGAAGAGAAAGTGGGTCGATAAAACAGAAGAGAGTAAACTCCAAAGGTTGTAAAGGATGTGAATAAAACATGATGAGAATCAAATATAGATGAAATATAAAAGATGTAAAGGTGGTAAAGAATGTGAAGAGAAACAGGGAAAATGCCTTTTCAGGAAAAAAAATCCAGCAAGATCACTGAAAGACAAACTTAGTGCCTAATGTGGCATGAAACAAGGAGTTTCAGGAGAATCGTTTCAGTGGTGAACGACAGATGGAGAGACGTGTCAGGAACAGGACTACCAGTCTAAAGGCCAGTGAGTGTCCACCAGAGACTCCAGTTCCATAATACCTATTCTTAGAGCTGCAAAAAGGTTCATCCAAAGAGTGACATTTGAAGAAAGGTCATAGGGTAAACTTCTATTAACTAACAAATTAAACCTAAGGTAAGGAAATTTGTGTTTGGTTGATTATTTCTTTGTTGTAATAAATCTTGGCAATAAATCTCATACAGTTGGAAAGCCTGTTCATTTCCCTTTAAATGGTGCCACATTTGTAAGAAAAATGCATTTGTGGGTTGAGCAGCTGAAGAACTTGCCAAATCTTCTCTGCCAGTGCCAAACAACTTATTCTGCTATTGTCTCTTGTTTTGAGCTTCTGGTACCCCAGGTGCTGACAATCAGGTGCAGCACCTGTGAGCATGGACCCTGCTACAGCATGCTACGTTTGACTGATCTGGATAGGGTCCGTGCCATAGGGCAACTTCAAGCTGGTGACCAGCATGAGGAGGAGGTGCCAGGCTGTTGTGGCTGTGTATGGTTCTTCCACATGCTACTGAGGCCCCTGTTTGTTAAATGAATAAATTGTTGAATTGCCAATATGTCTTGTTTCTTCAGACTTCAATCATCCAATCCAATAAACGACACCAAACAATCTAATCCATATTAGCCAGCAGAACAGGACGTTTTGTCATGCTAGTTCTTTAGCTTGTGAGTAATAGCTAAACTAATCTATTCTATTCAATTCAATTTTATTTATATAGCACCAAATCACAACAACAGTCGCCTCAAGGCGCTTTATATTTTAGGGTAAAGACCCTACAATATTAGACAGAAAACCCCAACAATCAGACGACCCCCTATGAGCAAGTACTTGGCAACAGTGCCACTCCCTTTTAACTCCCTTTTAACAGGAAGAAACCTCCAGCAGAACCAGGCTCAGGGAGGGGCAGCCATCTGCCGCGACCTAATCTACTGGATATCTGCTGCTGATGTGTTTGACTGTGTCATCCCTGACCTGTTGTTAATAGCTACCTGCTAATATTTTATCTGTCAGAACCAAACACATATACTGCACTAAAGAACATCAAACACATCAACTGTGACTGCATTCTAACAGATGCACACTTGGCAGTTATAAGTGAGTGCAGCCATCCTGTTTCTGTTGAACTTCCATCACACTTCAAATTAAGTGTCAATAAAAGTTTATTAGAATGATGTATAGTATAGTTTCTAAGAAATAACAAAATATTAAAAAAAAAAAACGACATGTTTTAGTATCCTTACCTGTTGTTTTTTCTGACTTCCTCTCCATACAGGAAGTGCTCCTGGCTGATTGTGATGTAATACGTAGGGAGCTGCTCTGATTGGTTCTTGCTGATGGTGACAACAGGGTAGCCCATTTGTAGAGTCCACCTGTCCATCATCTCTCCAATGTCAATGTCCCGCCCCTCTGAGCGCATGGCCTGAAAAAACACACACACACACACACACATTATGCAGTGTAAATAATCAGTGACTAATAATGACCAATTTGCACACATCTAATCTGTGACTGGATTAATTAGAGGAAGAAGATTGACCTTGAGGTAATTAAACATCAGGCTGACAGCTAATTAAAGAGCAGTGTCAGTCTTTTGGACAGTGCTAATGAAGGTGACGCTCAATTAATCAAATCATTGCCTCTTTTGTGTAGGACAAACAAGAAAACAAGCTCCGCCCCTACCTGTCAGTCATGTTACCACAGCAACAAACTCCTCATCAAGTCAGTGATAATGAGCGTCTTCATTAGAACTGCTTTGTTAAAAAATGAACAGCTTCAATCAGTCAGGCAGCTCTATCCACCACAGAGCCAAGTGAGGAACAGTTACAGGTTTAAACACCTGCTGCCAAGCAAGGGTTAGAAGTGTTACTGCTCTGCCCTGAAGCCTTTACCCACTGAAGTATAGAGGGTTTAAATACCAGACAGACAGAGAGGTGAGTGTTACCTGGGACAGTTTCCTCCACAGGTCGTCTCTGGCTGCGTTGCTGTACATGTGACTCAGCAGGTAATCCTGAAAACAACAATAGAAAGCAAGGTTAATGGGCACTATCATGCTTTTCTTTCTTTTCTGTTATACATATACTGTTACAATGGCAGATGCTCATATTACACATAGCCAGAGTTTCAAATAATGAGGTCAGCGTATGTACAAGTAATCCCAGTGAGCAAAAAAAGCTCAGGCTTCATCCTGCCCTGAAAGCTCAGTTTCATTCTCTGTATAATGCCAGAAAGACTGAGGATTTTTGATGAGCATGCAGTTTACACAGTCGAATTTATCTGTCGTATTTCTGCTACAATTAATGTCTGATTTGTTTCCACATTCTGACCCTGCAGCTCATTACGGATACCTCAGAGAGAATTTGGAAGCCTTGACAGAACAACCAGCTTTTCTTCCAGTATATGCTCACATTTCAGCTGGAAATAAGATGCGCACAACTGGCTCTTGCCGGGCTGTCACTTCCACTGCATCAGAGAAATTAAGTCAACCCTTTTTCTCTGTGTCCCTGAGCATATTTTTGATTATTTGGTTCTCAGCAGGCAGCACAGGGTTGCAAGGCCAGGGCTCCTTTACAAGGCCTAGCACCCTTCATTGTGACAGTATATGAACCCTGGCCACAGTACATGTCATATTATGTATAATGTCTTATTAATGATGCTGCTGGAACAAAATATTGCAATTTACAATAGAAATCTGGCTGTCATTATTTTTAAATAGGAACACAACTTTCTGGACGCAGGGCTGTGCAGGTGAAATTACTTCACATCTCCCCATTAATGTTTTCTGTCACTGAAACTCAGCCTGCCACCACCGCACTGACAGGAGCCAGCTGAGGGAGTTTGTGCTCCTGTGATTTCCCACACATAGGTTTTACTTGGGCAGGGTGCCTAGGCATTAAAAACAGCTACTAAAGTATTTTTGGTGACTCATTTTGGGTTTTTAATGTTTTGTTTTTCCTCCATCCATCTGAGAGAAAGATGCCTCCCACAATCAGTTGACTAGCAGGCAATCCCCTTGCTCTTATTTTGAAAGTTCTGTCGCTGCTAACCAGCTTTTTTCTGTCTCATGTTTCTCTACAGATTGACCAGGTTGCAGTAGTTGATATCATTCAGCTTTGTCTCTTGGCCATCAATCAGCTGTACTCCAACTCCACTGTCTTGGACAGCAGCTTTATTAGGCAGAAGTAAAAGTGTCAACTTCTGCAACACTTTATTAGATCTCACACCAGCCTGGTGACGGGAACATGGGGACATAATGTATTTCAAAACTCTCCCAAGTCTCTCTTATCCATAGCGTCCAAGGTTGTTCATGTCCTGCTCTGGAGATCCACTGTAAGCTGGAGGGCCGCTCTAATCAGCAGTCTGAGCACGTGGAGAACTGTTTATGTGGCGCTCTGCTCCTAGAAAAAGAACTATCGTTGCTAACTGCTCTCAAAGACAATGGAGTTGGAGTGAGACCACAGGATGAGAGACTCGCTGAAGAGACAGCTGATTATTGGACCTCTTAATTATCACTCAGTAATTATTTTAAGATAGAATGCTACTTCTTTTGCAAGCACTCAAACATAATCCAGTTCTGTGGGAAACACTGTGAATCTGCCTAACATGCCTCCGAGACACCTCGTAGCTGTGGTTGAGGGAGTTGCAGTGACTATTGCTCCAGTAGGAATTGGATGGATGGAACCCACAAATTCAATTCAATTCAATTTTATTTATATAGTGCCAAATGACAACAACAGTTGTCTCAAGTGATTATATTTTAGGGTAAAGACCCTACAATATTAGACAGAAAACCCCAACAGTCAGACGACCCACTGTGAGCAAGCACTTGGCAACAGTGGGAAGGAAAAACTCCCTTTAGAAACTTCAGCAGAACCAGGCTCAGGGAGGGGCAGCCATCTGCCACGACCGGTTGGGCGTGAGGAGAAACAGAAGAGAGCAGAGGGAGACAGGACAAAAGACACTACGGGAGAGAGCCAGAGTTTAATAATAACTAATGATTAAGTACAAGTGGTGTATAAACACATGGAGAGTGAAAGGAAGTGAATGAAGAGGAAACACTCAAGCATCATGGGAAGCCCCCAGCAGCCTAGGCCCTTTGCAGCACCACCATTTTAAAAGGATGCCTGGCATGGCCCAATACTTGAACAAGCCATATGGTACAGATGACGAAAATCAAAGCAGCATCAAAATTTTGAAAACAGGCTCAATAACACCAGGCTGTTATTTACTCTTTAATTTACCATTTTTATTAGGCATAAGTAAAAATGTCAACTTCTGCCACACTTTATTAGATCTCACACTGACCTGGTGATGGGAACATAGGGACAAATTGTCTCTCTTATCCATAGTGCCCAGGGTTGTTCATTTTGGCCTTAGGGTTGTGGAGCTGTAACTGACTGGATTCAGGGATGTTCTGCCAGGTGGAAATTTAATGATTCCTATGTCTAAGTGAATTTCTGAAAAACCTTTTGAAAGAAACATTTACAGGTGTTTGAAACTGTACATTTTTTAAAGTCAGTGACATGACAAGCAAGCAGGGCTCAGTCAAAGAACAGCTTGTGTCAAGTCTCAATCCCAAACACTAAGTTACATTTTCCAAGCTAATGAACAAGATGAAGACTCCTACAGGGGAGTCTTTTGGTTCAACAGAGACTCAGTGATGTGATAGCTTTGTTTTCAGCCTGCAGTTCTTCAGTGACAGTTGGGTCCAGCTTGATCCCAGTCTGTTTTCCAGAGCAAGGAACTCATTCGCACTACAGTGGATTGAGGGTTGCAAAAGCTTAGGGAGGCTGGCAGTTGGTTGGGTTCATAATAAAACAAGGAAAAGGCAGGGAAGTAGTGCTAGATAACACAGAACACCTACAGAGACTGAGCTCTAATCTCTTTCTCAGTGATTCCTCTGTCCTTTGTGTGTCTTAGCGTGGATTCCTCCCAGTCAGTCGTTTGTCGTGGTGCGTATGGAGCTCGATAAGGCAAGAGGAAGCTTTTTATTGGAACAAGATGACACACATGATAACAACACTGAGTGTGTTTGGGAGTTTGGCTCTGCCACCTTCACTAAATCTGACATGAAGAGAGATAAAAAGAGCCCAGACACACTCAGAGTCTGAGCCTGACTCCATTAGTTTTAACTGTGTGATGCACTTTACACCAAATGTTTTCCAGTAATAAGCATTCTGTAACAAATACTGTGGGTATGAGCAGCTTCATTAAAGGAAATCTGTTATCAGTAGGTGTTAGAGTTTAAGGATGGGATTTCCATTGTTGTAGGCAGATTTAGAGCCTAACGATGAGGACTCACTTCCCCTCATCTGAAGATGACTTGCATGAACTTGAACCAGCGAACAGGAGAGAGGTTCCTAAACTTAGTGTTTGCTGTAGGCAGTTGTTTACATCTTGTCCAGCAAGTATTGATAATTGTTAATGAGGTTCCACGTTTTATGCCACATTGAAGTCATGCTGGATCAACCATAATTACCGCTATCTATTCACATCAACACACAAGTCAGGATACAGTCTGGGAAACTCTTGATTTTTTTGAAAGCTCTCTATATCTGATTTTGTGATCAGGGATAAAGAAAAGGTGAACTAATATTGATGTTTCATGTCTGCCAAAGTCCGTTCTTTTAAGGTAATTAATGCCAAATTGATGAGATGCTACAGATATCGTCAGTGCACAGTATTTGATTCTCACACAACCGACTGAGCTGCAGTACGCTTAGCCCGAGCTGAAGTCCAGAAATCCATATCTCATGTACTCCAGGTGTCAGTGCACTGTCATTAACTTCCACAGCAGTTACAAACCTTATAGCACTCACAAACCCCAACTTAAAAACGTCCTGAAACTCCTAAATGATCCCAGAGCATTTCATCTGTCGCACTAAACACTGTTTAAATAGAGAAATTATAGAATATAGAGACACATGGCCAGCTGATGAGTAACATGATTTCAAATGATTTCAGATTAAGGCGTCTAGTTTAAAAATCCCCAGTGTATTCAAGTTTAACATGTTTTCAGCCTTACATTTCTTTTTAAAACGAGCACACATTATTATCGGTTTCATTACACGCCTGTGGATCTTTATAAACCACAATGAAAGCAGCACATTTCAGTTTACCCATGAGTCATTTTTTACACTATGGATAAACCATTAAATAACTGAAAAATAGCTGTCATTAGCTGTCATTTTGTGCCTCTTTATTGTCATTTTGTCTTTGGTGTTATTTTTTTGGTCTCCTTTTGGTTATTTTCTCTCTTTTTGGGATAGATTTGCCTCTCTTTATAAATGGCTTTTCACTATGAAAATATTAAGTATACAGAGTCTCTAACTCAAGGGACCCTTGATGCCCCCGAGCCCCTGGTACAGTAATCCATCCATGTATGTACATTATTAAAATCTACATGAAGCCTACACATAATTTTGAGATTTTTCTGGGGCTTGCAGGAGCCTGACTGCCATCAAATGCACTAAATATCATGAGAATGTAAAATCACTAAGGCTCTTTTCACAATGAATTAAAAGTTACAGTGTTGTCTTTGGTAAGAAAAGCATGAACGACCGTGGATTATTTGGGTTGAGGCTCCTGTCACACCACAAATCATCAGAAAGACTCCATCACATGTTGTTGCAGATGTTTAGCATGGTTTGTTATATGCTGTATTTTTCTCTAAACACCCGATTAAGTGTTGAGACGCTCTGACAAAGAGGTTAAGATTGTGAAAGTCTTTATTGCTGCAGTTAATGTGAACCAAACTACTGAAGAAATTATTCTCCCAATACTCTTTTACACAGCTGGGGACTGAAACGAATGTTAGGTAGGTGTTCTTAGGTAGTATGTTGTAATGCTCAGCACATTGCATGTGTGAGGACCTGTATAACACACACACACACACACACACACTGACTGTATACATACTGCTCTGCTGCTGGATCAGCAATATTTTATATAGAATCAGGTTCTCAGTATGTTCCAGGTCACTGACAGTTTCTGCAGGAAAATCAGGACATAGTGTGTGTGTGTGTGTGCGTGTGTGCGCACATCTGTGTGTGTGTGTGTGTGTCTGTGTGCAAGGATTCATACATATTTCTGTAACTGCATTCCGAGCGAAGAATACATTTAACCCACTTTCAGGTTACATCATACAGCGTCATTTTTTCAGTCACTGCAAACGGTCTCCTTCCAGTTTGCAGCATAAAAAGTGCTTCGTTGTAAAATCAACTATCTGACCATGTTGTGTGATTCGAGTTTGTGCTGCTCTCATGTTTCTGAGACATCATTAACCAGAGTGAACCCTTAAAGAGCTACACAGCAGCCACACATAGCTGAATAACAAATAATGCAACACCCACTGTCGTTAACGTAGCTTCCTGACTGTGTGTCACAACTCCAGCGTGAAATAGTTTTTAATACTGTGAACGTTCTACAAAAAATAACTCCTGTGTCCCCAAATAACTTCTTTTTCACCAATCTTTTTTTTTCTCTTTTTTTTTTTTTTTTAATTTTTCCCCAATTTAA
>VUQI01063745.1:67448-84137 GCA_015106735.1 Paratilapia polleni | reverse complement strand
GGGGGGGGTTATGAACTAAAGTAAAATCATAAAACATTTACACCGCAACTAAAGGAAGCCCTTACCATCTGGATGAGTTCATGATTAATCACAAACTTCCTCCTGGAGTAATCCTTGAGCTGTTGAATAGAAAGAGGAGTACGTCACTTGCATTGTGGCAGTCAGACTCCTGTTTGCTTTTCTCTCTTCACTTGTATTCATCTGTTGAAAGTTTTGTTGACCAGGAATTGGCATAATCATATAATTAGACACATTCACACACAGCACCGGTCAGTAAACCAACAGCTGTCTGCAGCTGTTGGTATATGAGCTATGCCCTGCTAATGGGCATATTTTTCTTGTTTACTTTTCCCACTGGCATTTAAATAGTTTGAGTGTGAACTGCTATCACTGTTAGCCTCCCACGCATTCAAGTAAACTTCATTAAGAAATGCCCCTCAACCATTTTTTTTTTTTTTGCCCCTTGCCCCACATTTTCTTCTTCAGCCTCATTATGGAAGCGATGTGAAGTTCCCTGTGCTCTTCACTCCCTGGTAACTGCTTACTTGCAGTGTTCCCAGGCTTGGGCTAGTGGCACGGCTCCCAGAGCTGGGCTGGGAGACAGAGGAGTTTCTCAGGAGACAGAACACAAATACAGGGATCCAAATAACTTAATCACCAGCAGGGCTATTAGACCCAGGATCTTAGAGACTTACCCTTGGGAGGGCGTTTGTGTTTGGAGAAGGGGAGTAGAGGCGTAGCTGGGGACTGGATGGACAGTGAAGGTGTTTGGGTAATCGGTGCCATTGGTTGTGTTAATATTAGAGAGGTCATGTTAAGATATGCACTGTTTGGTTTAGCATGCGGGACTTTGATTTCAATTCTCATCTTGCTGACGTCAAGTGGAAAGAATCTGACTGCTTAAACGTGTCTTTATTTATTTATTAATTTGTTTATTTTTATATTTTTTAAGTCTTGATTTGTATGAAAGCCCCACATAAACAAATCTAAACTGAAGAATGCTAAATACTCTTAGTATTTATTTATGGATTACCTTGAGAGTTAAAACAATAGATCCTGGCTATGGCCGTACTGTAGTTTACACATTTAGACCACTGACATATAAACTGTTTAAGTGTTTATGTGTCTCTGATGTGAACCCATTTATCAGTGAGTGACACACTCTCTAAACACATCCTTCTTCACATATAGAGAGGCATTGCAGGCGACCTTTTAACCCCCTAGAGGATCCTGGTGTAAATATTTTTACTTAAGGCGTACACTTAAGGGCTCTTTGGAGCGACGCTAATGCTGTGATTTCTTAAAGAATTGTCATTAACCTTGCAACACATTCTTGATGTGTCTGTTTGTTATTTTATCACTGATGTAAACTGGAGCACTGGCAGCAGAGGGAGTCTCCGGGTGAGAATAACATAGTCGGCACTGGCTTTTATGTTGGGTTTCAATATAAACTGCTTCCATTTACTTTCTTACTATGTGAATTGTCTTTTTTGGTTTCTTCTTTCTCATGCCAACCTCAACATTTTAAACTTCTGCATTCTCACACCTCTCCTTGTTTTTAGTTCCTCTGTGTTTTTCAATATACCACGTGTCCTGAGTGCTAATGAGTGGGTGTTGGTTCAAGAAATCGACAGAGCAGATGTTGGAGTACTGAAATAAAATGGCAGTAAATACAAATGAATGTATTAACATGCTTATTTAAAATTGACTGTAAAATGATGTTTAGCTTGCCAGAAATGTGCATATATCAGTTTTTATGCCTCTGCTCCCAGAAAAGCTGTGGCTAGAGGCATTATGTTTATGTGTAATCCATCTGTTTTTTTCTCCATCCCATTCTCAATTCTTGATTAGACTCAGAGATGAACTGATTAGTTTTTGATGGCTCAAGGTCAGTGTCACTGTGATGTCACAAGGCACATTTTCACATGCTTATTTCCCATAAATATTTAAAATACACTCAAAAGATTAAAGGTCAGCTACCATGAGATGTCATAATGTTTTACAAAAACACTTTTCCGGGCAGCATTCAGCACTTTAACTCAGGAATAGAAAGGGAGTTTGTGACCATATTTCAAATTTTGTTGGATACTGATTTGGTGACACTAGTGGGTGTCCATCTTAACTTAACTGTGGTGATTGTATAGATCTTCTGTGAGGTTGGGTTGATGATGTCCGTAAAGCATATAAGTATTGGATGAGGCTGGACAGATATGGATACAAACTGCAGCCTGACTGTTTTGAATTACGACACGTTTCTAGTTTTCTCCTCATTCCCAAGATGTTTTTGGATAATTTCACTGAAAAAGATTGCTCATATGAATGAAAAGCCATTTTTAAACCAAATAGTCACACTAGTGAGAGGAACCTGTGATCTGCAGTCCAACAGGTGGCTCAGGCACCACAGCATTGCATTTGCACAATAACTGCCTCTCTTTGCTGTTGGGATATGTGTTGAATTGAAGAAGGATAAAATGCTGTACATGACTTAACCTGAGTAATAAATTATGCCCGTGATTCTGTTTTTCTCACGTTCTCACTGTAGTCAAAGTTGTCCCAGAGGCAGCAGCGCATGATAAAGAACCGCGAGTCAGCATCCCTGTCTCGGAAAAAGAAGAAAGAGTATTTGCTCTCGCTGGAAGCTCGTCTGAAGGTGGCATTGTCTGAGAATGAGGTGCTCAAGTGTGAAAACGGCAACCTCAAGAAACAGCTGGAGGGCCTACTGGGTGAGGTGAGAGATAACCAGCGCTTCCGCAGCTATAAGGGTGCATGTGCACATTTTAAATGTTGAAAGATCTTCTGTGCAATGTGAACATACCTTTTTTTTTCTTTTCTTTTTTTTTTTACTACAATGTGTTTTCTCCCTTTTTCTGCAGAATACAGTACTGAAAGCAACAGCACCCAAAAGAAGAGCAGTGTGCCTTATGGTGGTCTTGGTGTTTCTCATTCTTAATGTTGGACCAATGAGGTGAGCGTGGGACACTGAATATCTGTATGCTTTCACTTGCCCTAAAAAGCAATTTGATTTAGTGTTCAGTGGCTGAAATTCAGTTCAAACCAACAGAATGATGATGATGGCTGATATTGTCAAGACGCACAAAGATTTCTGCCAAGGGTAACATGCGAATGCACAAGTATTTGATTACTGACCGAATAGAAATGGGAAGCCCCATGACTCATTGTGGGAATCACGCCTTACATGTAATGCAGTTGAGCTAAGACTTGTGCATTTTATTAAAAGTCATTGACTTTGCATCACAATCCTTTTCATGCATTCCCTTAAAAGCTTTGAGTCAAGCATCAGAACATAGTACTAAGTGGTATGTAGTCTAGTAATGCACATACTATAAAAGCCCACCTTTATCCTGACTGAAACTGATCTCTTGGAAAAGATTAATAGCTAATACATGCCATGCTGGATTTGTGTGTACAGTTCAGTCCTCTGATGTTGCTGCCAGAGTTTATAGGACTTCTTGACTAATGGGTGAATAACTCTCAAAACACCGTGATGGGTTGTGGCAAACGTAAACTGTTAACACTTGCCAAAGTAAAATCAAATCTCTCTGGCTACAAAAGTAAGAAGGAAGTACAAAAACATTTGCACATGGTCATTTTTCTTATCTCTGCTTGTAATGTTAACAATTGGGACAAATTATAATGAGTTATATAAGACAAGGGAAAAAACTTGATTTCACTCAGCTTGCAGATGGAGGGATTGTGTAACTCAAACTCACAGTTCACCTCAAAGTATAATGACAGATTTTCTGTTCTCATTTTATAAAAATGTTTGTTTCCTACTGGGAATAACTTTCTCCACGAGGATGCGAGCATGCGCTTGTTGGATCTGATAGTTCTCTTTGCTAAAATTTACTTCATCTGTTTTTCTCTAGAGCTTAAACATGGATATGTTTCTTGGGACCATGAATGAGTTTGCTTTTGTGATTGTATTGGTATTCACAGTACCTAAAGTCTGTGTGAGCCTGTACCTGTGCTCACATCTGTGTGTTTTGTGTTTGGGCTCTCCTTTGGAATGCAAAAAATGCCCGCTTTGAGGTCAGATCCCTTTGAAATGAAAATGGCACCCAGTGTAATAATATCACTCAAAGCAACTGTGTGTATTTTTGCTTGTGTGTTTGCGCCCTTAGTATGCTTTGGGTTATGGAGTCGAGATCAGAGTTCAGATTCTGCTTGTGGCTAAAAATGAAAATCCCTCCTGTGCACAGGATGTGGGCCACATGGAATTCAGCGGTCATCTAAGTCCAGCACCAAGTTCTTCTTTTGAACTTCTTTTCTTCATCTAAAGTGTCCTGATTTTACTTCATCTGTGTTTGTTTTTTTTTTTTCTTAACCCACCTCTGTTCTGTTACGTCAGTCTGTTTCAGAGTGGCCCAGACTCTACGCTTGAGGTTGCTTCCATGCAGCACAGTGGCAGACACCTGTTGGGTTTCTCACCAGAGGCAGAAAATGACGTCGTGATGGGTCCTGAGACTCTGGGCAGCAGGCTGTCTGAGATGGCTGACAGGTAATGAGCTAAACCTCCCAACAGCCTTCACAACAGTCTTGTTTATCCATCTATGTTAGTAGACCAGGATGCACCTGTTCCTGCACTCAGTCTCAACTGGTGCAGCTCATTAAGGCAAGTGTAAACACGAGTGCTAGCTGATTACTAGCTCTGTCCAAACACTCTGCCTTTTGAATGCCTCCAGGCTCCTTACTATAAGGCCAGCAGTTGTGCTTTGAGTAACAAGGTGAGAAATTGGGTTCAGTCCTTGTTTGACAGATAGCTTTATATTGTTAATAACAGTTTATTTTTGTATGTGCTTATATATTTTTCTTTCCTTTTTTTAAATGCACTTTAGGTCCTGCAGTTACATTTGTAAATTGCATGAATAACATTCCTGTTTGGCACAATATCTGAACCCCTCCCCCCATGTCATGAAAATGATGTTTTGCAAGGTGGTCAAACATCTAATGTCTCCAAGGCATTGCCAACCTCTGTTGTGTGTTAGATCTCTGTGTAGGGTATGTCACATGTTAATACAAACCATTCATCTGTAGTATCGTGTTTCATTAAACGTAATGCAGGCAGGAAGGAACACATTAGCCTTTGCAAAAGGGGTGACAGCACCAAACACAGCAGTGAGAAGGAAGATTGGGGAGATATGCAATCTAATCTTGGGGTCCCACTGAACAGGAAGGCGTGTGTGCTTGAAGGTTAAAACGGGCCCCTCTCTTAAACTTATGATCAGGCCTCATTGGTCTGACATGTTGTCTCGTGGAACCATTTCCAGGACATTTAGAGACGGGAAAATGAGGCGTAGTCATCATGTTGGTTCACATCAGTGAGGCCCAGGGGAGGGATTATGTCTGTGACATGCGTTTTTCTTTACAAGCCCCGTGCAGGTGGGTGCTGTCTGTGGACAGTCTATGTCGGCACCTCAAGCAATATAATCATTCACTCTCAGAAAGGTATAGCAGTTGTAACTAAAGATAGAGTAAAGTTAAGCAGTGCTGTGTGCTGCTAATCACATGTATTTAAATAAGGTAACAACTCATACTTTTTGATCGTTTTCATCTGTCCGTGCTCATAATCAGACTGTGTGTGACCATTTGGGTGGCAATGCTCAGCTCTGTAGCATGTTTAAGATAATTGTCCACAGCATCATGCGTCTCTGCACTTGCCCCTTTGATGCAAGTCAGCATTTTCACGCATGCATTCGGCGACTGGAGCTCTGCCACTTCTGCACATGTCAAGCAAAAAACAATAATATTACAGTTGTAATGTAATTCTCACCACATTAAAGCCATGGTGAATTCCCTTTTGGTGCTGCTTTGTTGTCTCTTACTTATACCACCATGGGTGTTTCACCTACAGTGAACAGAAAGGAGCCATGTTGGCTCTAACTCTGCATTCACAGCATGTGGGAGCAACATGTGGGAAATATTTTTAGAAGTTTGACATAGATTTCAGAGTATCTTAGCGGCCGTGCAAAGTTATGACTTTTTCTTCATCGAACATACTCTCTGTGCTTTTTATTCTTTTTTAGATCTGAAGATAAGGCCCTAATGGTGGTAAAGGATCCAGTCTTTCTCAGACCACCTCCGCCCTGCCAGCCTCCTGTCAACAGGACCAAGTGCATTGAGTAAGTAACTTTATTTAATGTATGGCTTTCTGTCCATACGTTTTTCCCTTTTGGATGAGACAACAAAATTATCCAAGTCTCGTCCTGAAATGTAAAAGATGCACTGTGTTAACTTGCCAGATTGGCCCATGAGTTGAGGGGTTGGGTCCATCGTCATGAAGTTCAGCAGACCAAATCGAGGCGAATGAGTAACAGCAACCACAAACCCGCCAGGACCATTCTGGTAAGCCACAGCAGCATGTTTTGGGAAACAGGAAAATGCATGTAATGGTCCATGCGCAAATTTATGTGATATTCACTGCTGGCAATACATATTGCAAACTAAACCTCATTTGTATTTCAAGCCATTTCACTATAAAGGTTTCTTGGCAACCCCAAGTCTCTCTTTCACCACTGCTTCACCTCCAGTCACACCTACCCCCTTTTCTGCCTCTCATTTCTCTTTATTGGGCTGAGTTTAATCCGGCAGCCCTGAGAAAGTAAACATAACACTTAGAGGGGAGCTGTGGGATTAGTGCCCCCTGCTCCTTTTTTCCATAATTTTTTCAAAACCTGTCACAGCGGGTCCAGTCTAGAAAAGCCAACCATCTGCCCACTTAGTATATACCCATTGTTCATATCTCACTTAAAAGGCGTAGATGTTTATTGCTCGTCTGTATTCAGCTGTTTTTTTTTTTTTTTTAGCTTTTAAAGTTTCACTGTAAATCTACTCACTCAGATGTAACATGTTCTTGTGGGTCACCACCTGAGCTGTAGGATTTCTGAACTAAATGTAATTTATCAGGAGAAAAACCCGGCACTCAAATGTGTGTGTTGATCTCTAGAAGTTCTGAAAAAAATCTGCTTTTATGAATTCTGTCTATATTATGTCAGCTGTTGATCCTGCTCTCCTTAATGGTTACTTGATGTGGTTACAGAGATTAGAGCTAATTCTCTGTTTTTTCCTGACAGAAAACAGGGAATAAGGAGGATGAAAGTGCCCAGATTGTGACGGTTCAATACACAGAAACTACAGAGGAAAAGTGAGTAAAGGCCTGTTGTAGTACATTTCAGGTGTTTGTGTTTTGTTTTAAAGCAAGCTTGATTACTTAAAGCACCTGTAGACATAACAAACTGGCATGTTTCTCTGTTTTAGTAGCATTTGACCAAAGAGTCTCTTTAAATAGAACTGTAATGGGAACATTTTTGGCATTTGTCCCCTTTTTAGGCTTCACAGTTTTATGGCAATCAATTTATAATGCAGTGATTTTTAAAGGATGACCCTTGCACACTGCTTCAGAGGTTTGGCGGTCAATAAGAACCTTTTCTACTGTGTAGTTTAGATCACACAGATGGTGTCAATAGTTTTTTGGCGGTTTTAAGTCTGGCTATGAAATATCTGTGTTTATAGGAAAATGAAAGAAAATCACTTTCAGAAGTTAACCTCTGTAAGGCCAGAATAAAAAAACAACACAGAAAATATGTGGAAATACTCAAAAGCAATTTGCAGGCGTGCCATTTTATACCCATGCCACAGTCAGATTGTAGGTAGCATTCCAGTTTTTAGGCTTTAGTTTGTGTTCCAGCAGGAAATCACTGGGCAAAGAGAGTTTACTGAGACACAAACTAAAGCAATGTTTAATCCTCTGTTTTATTAGTTATTGTTTGAGGTGATTGAGTTTTCGTTTTCTCATGTCCGTGTTTGAGTGTTTGTCTGTATTGTGATTGAACAGGCAGACATTAAATAGGACTAATGCTGTGATAAAACTCATATTGTTAAAATTTTCATCAGAAGTGCCAAAATATATTAACAGATTATTCTGCAAAACACTGACTATTAGCACCTAATCAGTAGTATATATGCCTGTATGTATATCAGTTCATTTCCAGTTTCAGATTTTATTGTCACCGTATTTCTCTCATTAGTTTTTCTTCAAATTTACCTGCATCCATGCAATTCCTTCACAGGAATCCTGGCAGTGAGCTGCAGGTGTACTACGCACCTCGTCACACCTACACTGACTTCTTTGATGAGCTGAACCGTCGTGGTGACACTTTCTATGTTGTGTCTTTCCGTAGGGTAAGTTTGAACTTGCTTCTTGCAGGGCACTGATCTGAGAGGAGAAAAGAGCCCTCATGCTTACACAGACTCTGACACTATAGGTAAATTGAGCACATATAAAGTAAAATTAGAGATTTCTATTGGAAGTTTTGACACCTCAACATTAATCAAATTTCATTCTGTTTTCTATCTGGTCAGAAAAAGTGAGTAATCGATTAAATCAAAATTAACTAACACATCACAAATTTTTATGCAATGTCTCTTCCTCAACCAAGACTTTTTTTTTTTTTTTTTGAGAGGAAAAACTTTCGGGTGGATGAAAAGTAGCTACCAAAGTCCAGTTTCTCTGGTGCAGTTTGTCCATGTGCAGTCATGGACATCATGTTTACAATATTATGTATATTCAAATATTACTGTAAGTCATCTTGCTCTTTGTTAGTTTTTCTGCATTTGAGACTAACTGCTTGGGCAGCACGGAGGGCAGTGGTTAGCACTGTCATCTCACAGCAAGAAGCTTCCTGGTTAAAATCTCCTGGTCAGCTTTCTGTGTGGAGTTTGCATGTTCAACCCATGCCAGTGTGGGTTTTCCAGCTTCCTGTCGCAATCCAATAACGTGCTTGTTAGGTTAATTGGTGATTCTAAATTGGCAGTGGATGTGAGGTAGATAAAATGCTGAAAGTTCAAAGAAGAAAAGCACTGTATAAAAGTACGTTAAATGTGGCTTGTACAGTCGTGGTCAAAAGTTTTGGCAGGGGCACAAAGTTTGTTTTTAATGCGCTTTGGCGGTTTTATTTAGATAATTTTTTACATGTTTCTATGATATAGTGAAGAGCAATCTCAAGGATTTTATAAGTTTCAAAAACTTTTTTTTGGCAAATAAATAAAAGTTTCGTTTTGGCAGTGGTGCCACTGCCAAAACTTTTAGCCACGACTGTGGTCTTATGTTGGTATGATTAATTTTGGACACAATATTCAGAAAGAGTTCTTTATTTTTCTTTCTCTCCAAAAATTACATCCTTTGAGTTTTTTATATATTGTGGGGGTTTTTTTTGTTTTGTTTTTTACAGGAATTTTATTCTTTACTGTCACTGAACAGTGCCAAAAACACACAACTGGTTCCACATTTGTAGCATTTAGAAATTATTAAGTTGGCTAACAAATTGTCTTTTAAAGCTGGAACACCTCTTGTTCTTCTCTGTACATTTTTCTAAACCACAAAACATGTGGTCATTGTTAAATAAGCTGGACCAAGTGTAGCTGGATAAGAAAGATATTTCATATGAGACTCAAGACCTCTGGTTACTCTTGGTGGAGTTAAGCTCAGGGTTAGTCAGTGTGGTGAGAGTTTTGACATATGTAGCCAAAGATCAAGATCCCTGTGACTAAGCAAGACACAAAGGCTTTAAGTTGTCATAGTGATGGCAGGGACAAAGGAAACAATGGTATACCCGAGGTGAAGGTCTTTGCAGGTCAAGTAGCCAGCCTTAATTTTGTAGCAGGTTTGTGATGCAGGAGGAGTGAGGGTGATGGAGTTTCTTCAAGTGAAAAGTAAAATAAAACTTTTGTAAATGTTAGCATTGCAGAAAACAACCTCAGTGGATCTTTAACTTTTACTCACAAAAAGGTTTCACATTAAAGAGTAATTCCTGATTGATTCTTACTGAGCTTTTAACAATAGGTAGAGAAAGTTGGCTTTATAAATAATTTAAACATCTGAATATGTTGAAAAGCAGATTCAGGCCAGCAGCTAACAAAAATTTTCATTACTGCCTAATCTGCCAGTTTTCTCGGTTAAAAGGATTAATTCAAAACTTGTGTTTTTGAAAAATGCCTATCACAAAATATAAAAAAACATTGGTAGATTTATTAATTAGTTTAATAAATGTTGAACTCTGTGAAGGTGGATTGTAAATTAACACTAAAATGTCAGTTTCATTCTTTCCCTTTCAATTTCCACATTTCAGCCCAAAGGAAACCATCTCAAGTCGTGCCTCCTTTATGACATACCCGCTCTTTTCTTTGTGTGTTTTCTGATTAAATGCTAAATCAGACTTATCGTGGTTTTAATAAATTGGAATTAGTATTGTATGAGTAATCAAAGATACATTATTTGATTAATATGACAAAAACACATAAAGAAGGACAAAATGGTACAGTTCATAGGCCAGTTATTCACTGTGACCTTTTCAATTCACACAGACCTGTATTAGCTTTTCTCACTCAGTTTATTTGCCTGTATTTGGTTTCCCGGGATTCAGGGTGTGTGTGTCTGACAAAGCGTGGGTGCTTTTGTTTTTTTTGTTCCAGTTGGTATTATGTTATTACGGGACTGCCAAAGCTCTGGATTAAATTTGGAATTTATTTATATTTTAAAGCCAATCACTAAAATTTTAACTTTTGTCCCTTGAGGCGAAAATATTTTTCATTATGGCCCATTCTTGCACTCTCCAGCAGTTGAGGTCAGTCTTTACAGTATGTTGCCAAATGGTCATGTTTCGGTCATGGCTGCTTAAGGCCCTCCAGATGCATTACCACCTGTGTCTTAATTTAGGTGGTAAATGAGGTAAGGCGATGGAAAACTGAACTCTCAGAAAGTTAAAAAAAAAAATGAATCATTATGTTTTATTCTACCATCATTTTGTGGTTTTGCGTCACTTCTGATGCTGTTTTGGCACCTGTGGCTTTATGTAAGTGTGCATTGGGGTGACGTGGTGGAAACACTGGCTGCTTTCACTGTGGGTTGTATCCAGTAAGGTTCAAGAAAAAAATTCACCTGTTGTTATGGCAGCCCTTATGTGAGCTTGACAAGCCCCTGATGAGGAGCAGTAATATGGTCGGTGTTTTGCTTTTTCCTTCCACCCTCCAATCGCAAGCACCCTTTCGTTTTTAGCATATAATTTCACCTTTGGTGGCTCACAGCTTATATTTAATGTCCTTGAGCATATATCACACCATACCCTTAATTGAAACAAAATTCTAGAGAAACGCTATGAATTTTAGCACCATTTTCATAGAACTTCACAGTAATTATGAAGAGCACTTTCCTATTTACTGTGATGAAATAGAAAGTGTCATCGCCCTGCTGTCCTGTTTTTTTTTTGCTGTAATTCTTCTCCCCGACTCTGACCATATTCCTGTCTACCATCATCTTAGCAACCCTCATTTTTCATGTCACTCATGCAGAGTTTTGCAAGCCAAGTGTGATGACAGTAAACTGTTTTCATTTGGTCTCTTGGTGGTTGGTAAGCCACAGAAAGCTCCAGTCTTAAAAGTGATGGAGACCAAGTCATGGGTAATTTCATTGCAGAATTACCTGCTGAAGTTCACTCTTGTTAAAGCACTACCTCCAGTCACATAATATTGTCTGTAACAGCTGTAGAAGTAGCTGTTTAAATGAAAAAAAGAAGCTGCCATAATTAATAACTAAAACTCAAGATCTCTCAGCCTGTGCAGCTTTGATTTGGATCATTTAAAGGTTACAAAATTATTGTCTTGTCTTACAAACTGGGAGAAGAATAAACACGATCTCTGGACATCCCATCTCATTCTTAAATTCTGTTATGTCTTTATTTCCTCGTTATCAGAGTTTTTGTTTTGCTAGTTTTACTCATCTGTTAACGTTGGCACTAAATGTAGGTTAGGTTTAGATAACAGTGGTTTTAATAGCGGATGAGGTTAAATAAAGTGACAGATTTGAATCATTTTGTGGTGTGGAAAAATAGCTTTATGCTTTATACACAAAGGCAAAATCTGAATGAACGTGTGTATTAAATGTGTGTCTTCTTCTTTAAGTAAGATAAGAGTTCCAAAACTATCAGCACAGACATGTTTTTTCCACCTATTACCTTCCCAACATGACAACAGCTTCATTAATCAGCTGAAGCCGGTCATGTATCTGCTTTGAGAACAAGTTATAAACTAAGTTGGAGCTTGGTTTATAACTCATTCTGGAAGGACTTGCATCCTGATCAACAAAAACATACAGCCAGCTGCTTTGTTTGCCAACCTTTCTGTTCTTTGTTCTCAGGATCATCTTCTACTTCCTGCCACCAGCCACAATAAAGGAAGTCCACCCAAGATGTCTGTGGTGTTGCCAGCAATGAACATAAATGGTAAGCGGTGCAGCACAGACACAACAGTTTGGAAGTTCAGTCACTCAGCACGATGAAAGGCAGTCTGGGCAGCCTGGGTGCAGATTCAGAATCACGTTCGCCCTCAAGAATGCATTACTTGTGACCTAAGACATTTGTTAAAAAAAAAACAAAAAAAACTTTGGAGATAAAAATAGGACACTTTTTCTTTTTATGCCTATTAAGGTATTACTGATACATTTTTCTTCTTTGCTGATTTTATTAACAGGGGTTAGAAATTCTATTAGAAGAAACTATCCAAAAATATCCAAGCTACTTTAAACTAAGAGTGTGGTTTCATTTCAAATTTGCATTTTACTTCTGTGGTTATGTGTGTTTAAGGCTTTAGCTTTCCTTTTCTTGTCGAGTTTGCACTGGTCAAGTTTATTGTGATTATGTAATATAAGTATAAGTAGGTAGTAGTTCACCAAAGAAGTCATCAGTGAAAATTTAATTTATTTATTTGTTTATTTTTAAATGTTGCCTGGAGTGCATCACTTGGTTGTTAAACCTACTTGAAAATCTAAGCACTTTACTTTGAGTACACCAGACAATCCATTCACTGTTATCGTTTCACATAACAGTTACAAGCAGGTGATTTAATAATCAAATAACTTTAGAGCAAATTTTCAAGTCTACTTCAGATTGGAGAGCAGGGACACAGCTCATCTAACTCAATTTACTCTTGAATAGCGCACTTGCTGTCCACAGCTGTGGATGAAGTGGGTGGCAATCAGAGCGCGCTTGGTTGCATTCCGGGGGCTGGTTTCCACCAACCCGTTTGGGGCGCAGTCACTAATTTCTTTTTTCACCACCTGCCTTCAGAAACAAACACTTGATCGGCAGAAACCTTGGACTTCCACTTGTGCATATGTTATCAAATTATTAACAATTAGTGTGCACGTGTTGTTGATTTCCATGAGCTCATCAAAACTTTCCTTCGTGGCCCTCAGATCTGCGGCATTATCAGTACATTCTATCAAAGTCAGGTTGTTAGATGTTTCAAAGGAAAAAAGTTAAATGCAGAGTTAGTTAACAGGTGGCTTGATTTTCACAATGCATGTGTACAGTGTGCTGAAAGAAAACATACTCGAGGGGCTGTGTTTATGTGTTAATGTAAGCAAATAAGAAGACACCTTGTTGTTGTTGGCAGTTTAACTGCCATTTTTGTCTGAGATCCTTTTGTCTTTCGGTTAACTTCATGCTTGTGAGTGGCAAAGCAACAGCATCCAATTTGGTTAGTGTTTCATCTAACCCTGAGAGGAGTGAGTCAGTGAAATATGAGCCTCTTATTCAGCAAGAAAGACAGAGCCATTCAGATTTTTTTTTTTTCTGTGAGATGGGTGTTAGATGAAGATTGATAAAGGTAAACATTGTTCTTGGTTGGTCTTGTCAGGGAGGAATGTGAAGGTCCGTGCCGGTCAGATGAAACCATTGAAATAAGCAGTAAATAGTGAAATCCAAGATCTCCTTTTCAGTTAATTGTTGAAATGGCCAAACAAAGGTGGCATTCATGAAGAAACGTAAGGTCTGGAAAGATTCTCGATTGCTCAACAAAGGTTTCAGGTTTGCATAATCTGTCATGGTTGCCTGCAATGAGTTACAAATTCAAAACATTGTTTCCTCTCTGCATGTTAATCTGTAGTCTGTAGTCTGAGAGGGCTAACACCAGTTTTATGTTCAGAGATACTGCTCCTGCCTTGTGACCTGACAGTGAGGGCTAATCAAAAACCAAGACAACAAAGGCTGACAAAGCAAAGGATGCAGTAATTCTCTTGAAGCACAACCGCCACGTGGTCCTCCCTCTTTTTCGATATGAAGGCCCATGTGGTACACAGATAACAGCCTTCAAGTAGCATTTTAGATTTATGGTGTCCTTGTTTGGACCTTTGAAGTGATTAAGTGCAAATGTACATATATTGTTGGGTGAGACCCTTAGAGAAGTAGAAACGTCCTCTTACTGGAGCATAATTGCTCTGCAGTGGAAGATAATTCTTTCCAGCTCCCTGTTGCTGCTCTCCTTTAGGAATGCCTTCCTTCTCTACTAACTAAATGGTTTTCATCTGGAGGAGATGGATAGACTTGGCTAATCTGGAGTGATCATTTAGTCTGTCTTGGTCAATAACTAAACATTAAAGATAGAGGCTTTGATCTAATGTCCACACTTCATGGGATTCGGTAGAGTTACTTAACCTTGACGTATTTGATTTTCTCTAAAAATGTATTGCCCACAGCAGTGGCTCCTTATAAGGACTGAAGGGTGTGTTTATTCAATGATCCTCTGAGTTTGAAAGTAGCTCAATCAAGTGGAAGCGACATGTTTGAAAGAGGGGAATTTTTCAGGGTTGACATCATTTACAGGTGGATCGACCGTGGGAGACGCACTGCAGTCTATTTATACTTCTCTGAGATTATACATTTGCACTGTAGCCAAAAGGCAGCCTTTCACTGGGGGTTCAGTGTATTGCTCTATACTGCTGATGGACGCCGGGGTCAGATTTTCCTACTCTTCTAATCTAAACAGAACATCCCCACCAGTGCTCAGAAACAGAGTACACTCTTACCAGCCCAAAGGTTTAACTCATGCCATTCTAGCAAAGTAAAATTCCAGTGATTATAGTGATTATGTGCTTTAGAAATGAGCTGTTTGGTCCATCATTGACCACTGCGGTCCAGACTGAATCTCAACCACTAGTTGATTGAATTCAGAAAAATTTTGACATTTCAACTTCCAAGAAGATGATTCCTACAATTCCTGAACTTCCCTCTAGCACTACCATAATATTATTTCTTTTCTTTTTTATTGATATACATCAACAACTTTTTGGTGGATTGCAGTAAACCTCGTTTCATGTCCCTGCCCTCTGTGTTGTCATGAGCTGATTGTTCTAATCTGGCAGCCACCATCCTCCTGAGATGCACTCTCAGGTTTCCTCAGACGCATTGCTGCCAGACATCGGGCCTTTATCAGCGTAGACCAGCTAATTGTGACGCTGAAGGGGTCTGGAGCAGTTCCAGATGGCACCAGTATAAGGGGAAATAAGACCACGCAGAGCAGGATGGTAGATTTGGCAGCCTCTTCAAAGACTTGCCATTTGAAGGCTGTGTTTGTGTGTGTTTCCTCTTCCACTGTTCGGGCCTCACAAACAGTTGGTTAAATATAAGTTAGACAGTTTGGCATTTTGGTGAAAGATTGATGTAAACGGATCAGAGTATTATATCTAAGTCCTCAATTTGAATAATGCTTTAGGTTGTGGCCCAGACATTACAGGGTAATTATTGTACACTTAAAAAAAATAAGTGTCTGGGTGCAGTAATTTGATTAAAGAGTAACTAGGTCTGACTACAATACTAATGACAACAACTTCAGCAATTCTTTGTGTTTGCAGGAGCAGAAGTTAACAAATATTAGCTAAGATGGTAAATACACTAACGTAACTGCTGTGCATTAGAAATACTCTGCTAACTTGTGCTGAAAAGCAACCATTTTTGGCAGTAATGTTCACTCTACAGCAGTGTGTGTTCATCTAATCTTTGCCAGCATGAGCTGAAATTAGCCACTGTAAGCAAGTGGTCATATAAGTCATAGTAACAGTGCAGCAGCAAAAGCAAAAGCCCTGTCCCAGCTTAGCTTGGGTGAGTTTTATTGCTTTTAAATGTAAAAGGGGAAAAAATGTGTAATCTCACTGTGATAAATTAAGCTTCTGAGAATCACAGGACCTTGAACCGATCTCAGCTGATCAAGCTGCAATATATGTAATTAACTTTTCCAGTCTACTTCAGAGTGAAGCCTAAATTGAGATGGTCATAAAGTGACAAATCCAGATGTGGAGAATGATTTCCAGAGATGTCTGTTGGAAAAGCCTTCGTTTCAGTGCAGGTGCAAAATCGGAAGTTGAGCCGCAGATGAAGTCATACTCAGCATTACCAGTACTGACCATCTGATGATATGAACATCAGTGGAATCTTCCAGCTTCGGAAGGAGCTATTTTATAGTCTCTGTACAATCAGATGAACTCCCACTGCCTCCAAGTATATGTCCTGAAAATCGTGCAGAAAAGCTGAAGAAGCTGATGTCTTGTGCAGGTGTCTGGAAAAACGACCGCAGCTTTTAAAGAATTTGCAGGCTTTTTTAAAGATGCCTGAAGCTCTCTTTCTGCGTGGGGTGTGTTTGGATTGTGCATGATCCATATGGGGGAATGTTATCTCCACCAACACACAAAGGGAGCCACAAGTTTCTTTAGTTGTCTGTTAATATAAATATATAAGGGATCCTTCAACATGTTCTAATTCCTATTTCTATCAAAAGATGTTTACAAGAGTGTCCACTTTAAAGGGTGCTTCCCACCCCCCCCCCCCCCCCAGAACAACCACGTAT
>VUQI01063745.1:43062-60961 GCA_015106735.1 Paratilapia polleni | reverse complement strand
TAAAAACATTAAACTCAAAAAATGAAAAAAAAAAAAAAGGAAAGAGAAAGATCTGAGCACCACAAGGAAATGTGAAAATCTTCAATACAAACAACAGAAGCCAGATGATCAGGCTTCTGTTATTTGTTAGATGAGAGGCAGCTGCGACCATCTCTCACTGCTACAACACATCCCGACATGAATTCATATAGTTATCCATCCAAAATGAACACTTGTATTTGATGCATAAGGAAAGATTTTTTTCTAAACATTATTTTAAAAACTGGTATAGACAGTCTTATTTGTTTTAATACCATTTCCGCGAAGGTGACTGACGGTTTACACTCACAGTTCTCTCCAGGCTCCCCATCGTCTGCCACCATTGGATCAGGCTCAGATTTATAAAAAGTCATTCCTCTGACGATCATTCCATTGGAGCCAGGCTTTGACACCTGAGAAGTCTCCTTATCAGCAGTGTTTTTGGGAGTCACCTGAGGTCTGACTTCAATGATCTGACCAGAGCCGTCTGTCTGTAGTAAGGGTGGATTTTCTGCAATAAACTTCCCTTCATACTTTTCCTGTTAGACAAAAGGACACACACAGCTTCTATGAGAAAATAATTCACTCTTTATTAAGAAAAAAGCAATTACAACCCTTTGGCTATAAATTGCGCAAATAGTTGTCAATATTTCCAATCAATGTAACAGAGATTTCACTAAATAATTTATATGAAATCTTTAAACATAATGTGTGAGTGTGCATGTTATTTTTAAATTTTCACCACCAAGAAACATGAATTAAGAGTTGTGTAAATGATAAGTCACTGTGCGGCAAAGAAACTGTGTTCAAATCCAGCGGGAAGAACAGCAAGTCCGAGCTGAAATTACGACTAAAACTCCAACACAAGCTACAATAAACCTGAATTATCCTTAAGGACAGAGGAAAATTTTAATCAAAAAATTAATCCAAAACATTTGCTTGTTTTACATTCACTTTAATAACCTTGTTGGATGTTTCCTGCAGGTTTTCTAGTAAATCAACTGCATTTGGAGTCCAGGCCCATGCAGTCCTGCTGGATGGGCTCTGAAGTTTATACTGAAGCTGTCAGGGACCAGGGCCCAGCGGTGCACTCAGTGGTCTGAGGTCTGCTATTGTCCTGCCAAAGTTTTCAATTACATCAATAACTTTCTTTTACACATTTTTGGGCCTTAATCATGGAGACAATGATTTTATGACAGACGTTGTGGAAAGAACGCGTAATTGTTCCTTTTGCTTTGGAGGAATGTTAGAGGGCTAAACAGAAACATATGAATGTGATCACTTCTTTGATACTTGTTTCCTTCAGTCAAAGCCTTGCTTTCAATATAAAAAGATTAGGGGTGCAAATTAAAAGTAACTCACAATACATTGCTATCTCAGTATGTTGCCCATGATAATGATGGCATCATGATATAGCCATTCTGCAATACTTGCACCACAGCACAGTAATCTATGATACATCACAATATCTGTGTAGCTAAAGAATAAAAAATACCCTTCAGTTGCCTGTGTATGCATTATGATTATTAATACATTTCAATAATATGTCAATTCAGTTAGGTAGCTCTCTGATTTACTTCCATTTATATTTCATTTGTGTCCATTAATAAGATAATCAATGCCATATTTGGTTTACACAAGTAATTACTGTAGCTTACATGAGTACCACGTATGAGGAAGAGTGTTATACCAGGTATAGTATTTTTGCAATAAAAGTTACAAACTGGTTTTTAGTTACGCTGCATTCTAAGAAGAGATATAATTGTAAATATCATCAGAAATGTCCATGAAATATGTAGGTATACTAATATTTAGTAACATACAGTAAATAGCTACAGTTATAGCTTAATGCACTTTATTGTAGTTGTACTTTAGTAATTACAAAGAATCTTAATTTGTTATCTAATTTAATGAGAAATTATATCACACTTGTTACAAGCTAATTTTTCGATGTAAATACTTTAAATATTTTATTTGTTCCTTGGGAATTAAAGCTATTCTCATTTTACATCAATAGATAACAAGCAAATACAAAGTTATGCTACGTTATGACACCAAATACAGACAAATAATTACCTTTAGTACCCGGTAGTTATGTAGTTACTGCTATGTTACTATCGTGTCCCCATAGGTTAACCATGTGATATCAGTCTTAAGATGTCACACTTACCTCGGGGTCTTGATATGCTGCTGCCCTGCTGACCTCGCCAACTGTCTTCTCATCGTTTTGTTGATGGGAAAGAGGAGTAGGTGGGCTTTCAGTGACACCTGCTTGAATAGGAGGACCCTCCTGGGGCTTCACCTCATCCAGAGATGGATTCAGAGACACCACCTACATGCAAACATGGGTATGTCAAGCTATCAACATAAATATTATGCATGTTTTTTTTTCTCTTTAAATAGGCTGCAGTTATCAGCAGTCATAATATTAGCAGAGGAAGAAAAATTCAGGGGGACCCATGACCTCTGGTCACTGCAGACATTGCCACTGCAGTGTTGACAACACATGATCCTGAAACCAGCACAGCTAAACAGAATTCAGTCATCATTCAAGTATTTACTGATGCTTTTTTATTTTTTCCTGCTGTGATGTGTCAAAATATCTTTTATGAAAAGGACCAGTGCTAAAACGGTTTAAGTGCACCTGAATGCACTTTAATGTGTGTCGATGATCTTTGCTTGCTATTAGTGATGTTACTACAGGTCTCAATAAGTGGCCTATTCATGAGCCATAAAAGAAATTAATTACTATGAATGTAACTGATATAAAACCATATTAAATATGCTTTAATTAGCCATTTATTTGACTTTTCCATGTCAAGCCAACTCAACTGAAAATAGTGCTTTCAGAAACAAATACAGCTGTAGCTCTGACAGCAAACCATATGTGGAGCCAATTGTGGCTGACATTTCAACTCTTGGCCACATGCTGTTAATAGTGAGATTATAAACCCCTAAAAACTGTGGTAGGTGCAGACTCTTATCTTTACTCTTCAAATACAGTCTTTGTAGGCTGTTCCATTGGGATCATTTTGACCATGTGTCATATTTATGGCTAACAAACTGATAGCACACTCAGACAGGTGTTTTCAGTTATCAGAGTTAGACTCTCGTCTGCATCGGCATGCAACCCTCCGGTTGATTTTGCTGCACCTGTTAGAGGGGAAAAGCTTTATGGTTTATGCTGCTTATGGCTCATTCCAGTATGTGGAGTTTAGTGAGTTCACCAAACTCCCAATTGCATCACTCAAACTCCACATGAAAAGAATAGATTTATTAAACATATTGCTTTTAGGTAATTTGGAAGACTTAACTGTAAAGCCTGACTCCCAAAGACCTCAATATTCCATATTCCATCTTCTAAACATGTTTTAATTCCAGTTTTGCTCTTCTTGGCTGGGGTGATCTCTTTTTAGGCGTGAAACTACAACACTAGATTTTTTCCCCCCTTTATTAGAACTTTAGGGTTATATACTAAAGACCAACAAACACACATACACATGTCTTCTAATGTACTAACCGATTAAGAAAAAAAGTCTAAAAAATTATATTGTTGATCAGTTAGTTGATAAAAAAAAAAAAAAAAAGAAAATACTGGGGCAGATAAAGTTCCACATGTAACAGAAATTCTGAGCATTGCTTCCAGGTCAAGGCTGCAGTAAATCTGAATCCAGAAGCCACCACTACAAGCACACCTGTTAGCGAGAGTTTGTATGCGTTTCCTTGTATTTTTGTATAAATCTTACACTGTTGCTGTACCTTTTCGATGTGATCCACGCGATCAATGAGCTTATTGGTAACGGAGTGCAGCTTCAGTAGATCCATGCCATAGAAGGAGCCCTCCAGCAGCTCGAGTATGGTGGACAGCTAAAAATGATCAAGTGGATTCCGTCAAGAGTCAACGAATTCAAGACAAAGTATGGATAAAACAGGTACATCCCCAGCCCATAAAATGACTAATATATGGGGTAATCCTTCTCTGAATTTGATAAATATCTGACATCCATGCCACCAGTGGTGCAGATCCCTCTATAAATCAAGTCAATTGGCTCTGGAGCATGGGGACCTACGGATACTGGAAGCTCTGGTATGGATGGAAAATGAACAGGATGACACTTCACCTTGACATTTTCTTTTCCAGCTTCCCTAAGTTTTTTTAGCCTGAACTCTCCCTCGCACGGGTTGACCGCTGACGGAGGGGCGATGCAGGCGCACTTGCACTCCGGTCCAGAAGTGATGGTCTCCACAGTGTAGAAGTCCTGCGCAGTGGCGCTCCCTTCTTCTATCCGTCGACAGGCGCTCCTGCTCAGGGGTCTGACAACACATTTACACCGACAGTCAGAGCCTTCCGAGAGGGCTTTCACTTTGTCATAATCACCCAGCAGCTACAAAGAGAAGAGGACGGATGTATTTTCCACCAGCAATCGGGAACTTTAGAATTTTTGTGCACAAAGTGATAAACATAAGATATAAGAAATAAAACTATTTTTTCGTACCTTGAAGAGAATGCTCTCTTGGCCATTTATCTCCTCTTGCAGTCTATCATTTTGCTCTGCATTGCTCTCAAGTTGAGACCTGAGATCTTCACTCAAGGGCTTTGGCGCTGCAGAGCCCCATGAAAAAAACGCGCAGCTTACCACGATGACAAAGCCTAACTTATACATCTTGTGAGGTTCGTAGACAAGAGGCAAGAGAAATAACGCTGCAGGTATGCTAAGCAGGTACAGCCTGTCACCAATCAATTCAGCTGCATGAAAAATGCATAGCCTACCTCTGACTTTGAAATCAGAGTGTGCGCAAAGGTGGCATCAAATATCAAGATTGCGCTTCATAAGGTCATATTTTTCAGAGTCACAAGATAGGCTAATGAGTCTGGAGAAACTGTGCAGTCTGTAGGAGAGCAGCCGGCGTCTGCTGCTGGAGCAGCGCTGACAGGAGGCGGGCCTGATCAAACTGACGAGGAGGAGTTGAACTGCTTCAAAAGACTTCTGAAACATGATGTGCAGCTTGTTACAATTAGCCATTGCTGAAAATTCACGCCGAAAACTCGCGTTTTCTAAAAACTCTCTAATTTAATTCGCAGTTTCAGGTCATAAAGCAGACATGTAGTTTGGTTTCATGTGCAAACTTTCTGCTGCTTATCAAGATGCCCCTGAGCCTCTGCAGCAGCCAAGTGTCAGATGTGGATTTTGCTGCCCTCTAGTCGCAACAGTGTTCACTTCAGTGACAACAACAACAACAAAAAAACACTTAAAATTATTCAGTGTTTATTTTCACTTTAAGGCACATATAATTTATGCACTTGTCTTCATTCTCTACACTGGCTCCTGTAGTGTAGTATGTACATGTATACAGAAAAAAAGACATGGGATGTTCAGTTAAGGCATGTTGGTGCCATGTAAGTTTAAGAATCACAGAGGACATTTAAAATAAAAAATAATAAAACCCTTTGCTGTGATACCAAAAGAATAGTTCTTCCTCCTATCTTGTGACTTGTGTTTATTTTCAATAGAACAATCAAGTATTTAATTAAATAATTTTTCAAATGCAGAAGTTAAAGTTACCATCAAAATTATAAATACACTGCCGAATCCAAATAAGCTCACTTCATTTTGTAATCTGTCTATAATTACATCGGATCAGAGAACTGACAGGAAAAAGTAACACCTTTTTTGTAAAATTTTCCAAATATATATATATATTTTTTTTTAAAATCCCACACCACAATGATTCTTATTTATTCTGGATGTCTCCATCTGTATTTTCACTATAGCACAGGTGAGAATCCTTGGGGTCTTTAAAACCACTGCTATCAGCTCCCAAATGATCAGAGTCACCCAGTGAGAGGTCTGATTAGTGCTCAGACTAAAAGTTCAAACTAGAATGATTGTTTATGCCCTCTAGCACCCTTCAAGTTCTTTTCTTTCCTCTGCTGCCACAGGCAGGATAAGGTGAGAGATACGACTCCACAGTCCACCATACTTGTCCAGATCCATCATGTCAAAAGATACAGGGTGGCCATGAGAGAGAAACTTTTTCTGAAGGTGGTCGTCCACCATCTCCTCAACAGCACTCAAGCTAATCTTAGTGGGAATCTCCTCTTCTTCCCCCAGCAGTACTGTGAAGATCAGAAACGTCTTCTTGTATGCAGCATTCTCATGGTCACAGTACCGATAGAAAATGAGAGTGGAGCCCGGAGGGAGCTCTTCGAAACGATGAATGATGGCTACAGGTTTATCTCCCTCAAAAGCTCCCTGCAACTTCCGGTCAATGTCCAGTTTGACCTGGTCACTGTCCTGGCTGGCTTTGCTGGCACCGTCTATGTGGAGGAAGGAAGCGTTAAGGGCAGAAGAGAAGGCGGAGGCCAGGCTTTGAGCTAGGCAGTTCAGCGTCCTCTCAGCTCTGAGGCCTGCAGTGAGAATCAGACTCACTGGCTCTGTGGGCTGTGCGGTCTGAAGGTGCCTCTTCAGGTGGATCCTGCTCCTATTCCAGAGCTCAGCACGCTGGTTAGGAAACTGAGTCTTTACTTTTTCCAACTGCCTGAGGAAGATGTCTATCTGCCGTACATCATTTTTCTGAGGCGGAGATTCTGGTTGGAGAAGATGCTGCACCAATAAGGCAACAAATACCACCACTAAACTGACCACTAGCAAGTATGTTCTCTTTCCTATGGAGAAAAAGCAGGTGTTATTTAAACATCTACTTCATACAAAAAAGTCATTTCTAACTGTGCATTAAATAAACACACAATAGAAGAAAAATTATTTTTAGGAACGATCACCAATGGCCATTGCTTTCCTGTGATTGTCATGTTTTAATTCAGTTATTTGATTATTTGGTCGGCTAGTAATCATCACAACACTAAATACAAACAAAAACTTTTTTAAAAATATACTAAGATTACCTGCAGTAACTTCTTGACCTGCACGTTTAGTAGCTTCTTGAGTGGTAGGGCCAATGGTTTCAACATCATTACCGCATTCATCTAACTGCTGCTTCTCTGACAGGACCTGTGGGAAGGTTGGGCTCTCCTGTGTGTCCTGGTCTTCATCCGAAGCTAAAACATTTTTCACATCTGACCAGAGAGGGAAGAACACGTTAACACAAACAAAAGCAAGGTAAAAAAACTGAGAAAGAAAAAACTAAAAACAGATGATTTAGATTCTAGTCAGTGATGTTTCAGAAAGCTCAGACTCACCGTCTCCAGCGTTTTTGTCATTAGTGGCTGTGAGTTCTTCATTTAGCTTAGCTTTGTGTCCATCTACCTGGTCATCCTTTCTGTCACCCAGGATTGGTAAAGTGGTTGTTTCTCGTGCTTCCTGCTCCCCAGTGTGACTTTTATCTAGTAAAATAAAACCAGTTTAACTTCCACAACAGCCTAAGCCTTTGCATCGCTATACATTAAAGATACGATTATTGTCTCACGTCGAAGAAAATCATTTTAGATTACGCAACGGCTGCAATGGTTTAAAAAGGCTCACTGCAACAGTAGTTCCCCTTTTAATCACACAGCAATAAGGTCAGATATATGTTTTAAACAAAATTATTACATTTGCTAACAAAAGAATGAATTTCCTTTTGACTGTGGTTGAATAATTTACCTGCTGTAACCTTGTCCTGCTGCTTTAAGTTCTGAGGCACATCATTTGCTATGTTCTCCTCACATGGTATGTCATGATTTGTATTTGTCAACTGTGTTTTTCCTTCACTGAACTCTGTGAAAAAGAAATAACCAAACAGTGCTGCAAATGTTTTGAATATACAGTACTGTGCAAAAGTCTCGAGCCACCCCTCATTTCTTTATATTTTGCTAGGGAAATGGGAAATAGGTGCAGCAAACATGCACAAACATAAATGGAAATACAGTATATAAGGCAAAAACAGAGTTTGTACAGTTCTAACAAGCTTGAAAGTCAATATTTGGTTTGACCACCTTTATTCTTCAACACAGCCTGAACTCTCTTAAGGAAGCTTTCTTGTAATTTCTTTAAGTAGTCTTCAGGAATAGTTCTCCAGGCTTCTTGAAGGACATTCAAAGCTCTTCTTTGGATGTTGGCTGCCTTTTGTTCCGTTATGTGAAGATGATCCCACACTGCTTCAATAATGTTGAGGTCCAGGCTCTGGGGAGGCCAATACATGACTGATAGTGTTCCTTTGTGTATTTTCTTTAATCCAGGTATGCTTTTACTGCATTGGCAGTGTGTTTGGGATCATTGTCAAGAAGCCATTGCCAGTCAGACACTTTCCAGATTAAATTTCATGGTGGGTCAAACTCTGACGGTACTTGTCTGCATTCATATCTTCATCAATTTTGACAAGATCTCCAACACCACTGGCTGAAATGCAGCCCCAAACCATGACAGAGCCTCCATCGTGTTTTACAGATGGCTGCAGACACTCACTGTTGTACCTAAAATTTGGATTCATTACTCCATAAGTTGCCACACATGGATTTTCAGTGTCGTTCTTGTGTAATTTGGCTTACCTCAGCCTTTTCTACCCTTTTCCCTTCCTGAAGAATGGCTTCTTGACAGCCACCCTTCCACTGAGACCATTTCAGATGAGGCTTCAGCGAACAGTAGATGGATCAACTGAAGGTCCAGATGCATCTCTCAGGTTCTGTGTCAGGTCTTTGCTGGATTTTTCCTATTTCTTAAGGACATGACTTTCAGATCCTGTTCATCTGCTGTAGATAGTCGTTCAGGCCTGCCACTTCTTTTGTCCCCCACTTGTCCAGTTTCCTCAAATTTTTTAAGGACACACTGCACATCATGCCCAGATATGCCAAGTGTTTGGCCAACAGCTCTTTGGGCATCACCTCGCTGGTGCAAAAATACTATTTTATGACTGTCAAACTGTGTTATCTTTGGCATTTTTTGTCAATTCAACTAAAGAAATTGGAACAAATCATGTGCTTTTGCAGTAGGCTGCTAGTAACAAAGTGTCTAAAGATAGAATTTAAAATTGGTTCTTTGCTAAGTTGTCTGTTATGTGTAGACACAACAGTGGTTCATCCTTTGAGAAGGTGCCTTTTTTTATACTGGAATGATTCATGTAAATGTTAAGTGACTTAACAAAAAAAAACAAAAAACAAAAAACAAAAAACATCCCTCTGAAAATGGTCAGGTACAAACACTGAACTGAAAATGAGTGAAAAAGCAGCCAATGTCCAAAGAAAAGCTTTGAAAGACCTTCAGAAAGCCTGGAGAACTATCACTCAATACTTTAGAAAAATTATAATAAAGTCTGGCTTCTTGGAAGCAAAATATAAAGAAATGAGGGGTGGCTCAAAACTTTTGCACAATACTGTACATAACAAGGAAAGTAAATATAGCCATTTTGAGGAGTAACAAAACTTCAAGTTACTTATAACTGAGACAAACAACACTGGCTGATGGTCTGTAACAAACTCTTCCGAAGTTGGTAATATAATATAGTTGACTGTTGAACAATAATATCTGAATAACTTGTTATAACACTTGGAAAGTGTTATAATAAAAAAATAAATAACACTTGGAAAGGAACACTGACCTGATTTTGCCTTTGCTATCTTGGCTGGTTCCTCATTTTTTGGTGAATCCTGTTTGGTATCACCATGATTTTCAATATCAGCTTGACTAAGGCTGCTTTTGTCCTCCATCTTCAACGTGCTGTCCATATCGGGAGAAGATCCTTCTGTAGGAGATAGCAACTCTTTCTCAGTTTAATCACTGTCAGCAATAAACACATGACTGAATTTATATTTAATTTTTTATTTATATTATATATATATATATATATATATATATATATTGTATTTCTAATTTATATTTAATTTTTTTTACATATTTAAAACTTTGAAAGACCTTAAGAAAGCCTGGAGAACTATTGCTCAAGACTTAAAAAACAATTATAAGAAAGGCTGGCTCATTGGAAGCAAAATATAAAGAAATGAGGGGTGGCTCAAAACTTTTGCACAGTACTGTCAATAACAAGGAAAGTAAATATAGCCATTTTGAGAAGTGCAAAACTTACAAGTTACTTATAACTCAGACAAACAACATTGGTTGGAGGCCTGTAGCAAGCTCTTCCAAAGTTGGTAATATAATATAGCTGATTGGTGAATAATAATATCTGAATAACTTGTTATAACACTTGGAACACTGACCTGAATTTGTGTCTTTTATCATGTTATCACCATGGTTTTCGACATCAGCTTGACTAAAGCTGTTTTTCTCCTCCGTCTTCGGTGTGCTGTCCTTATTAGGAAAAGATCCTTCTGGAGGAAATACCACCTCCTTTTTAGCTGAAACACTGTCTGCAATAAATAGATGATTGAATTTATATTTAATTTCCATTAAATCTGTTATCATATCTATTCAAGATCCCATGTGTGGTCCCTTTGATTTTCCTTACTTACTGTCAACAGCCGTGTTGCAAACGTTGCCATCATTTTTAGTGTCTGGGTTTGCAGGTTCAGATGATGAAGCCATGTCTTAATAAATGAAAAAAAAAAGGCCATTCATTTCTGATTAGTAAAACACAAGAAAGAATGAATTTTCTATTTACTGTGGATGAATAATTTACCTGTTGTAACCTTGTGTTGCTGCTTTAAGTTCTGAACCAGATCGTCTGTCGACTGTGTTTCTCCTTGACTGAAATCTGTAAAACAGAAATAACCGAACACTGCTGCAAATATTTTGTATATATACACACACAGGTACAGTAAACATATATGGTGTTTAACCCTTGTATTTGGGTATGTGGAAACAATTTTCAATGGTTACCAAAAGAAAAAAATATGTTCAGGTCCACTGGACCCATGGGTCATAGAAGTGTGGAGGTGGTGTGTCCCTTCACTCTGTCCTCCTCCTACATGGTCTGCTGTTAGTGTGTGTGTGTGTGTATGTTTTGTCTTTCTGTTCCTGCTATTTTTCCACAAGATTCCTACATCGTTACATTTCAAGCACCTACGTCTGTCTGCTCTCACATTCCCGGACATTTAACCTTCCGTCTTGTGGGAACCATCCTGTATTTTCTCACACTCTATCTGCTGCAAATCAGGGATGGGACGCAACAAATCAATAGCTTTACCTGTGTTACTCCTTATTGATCAAGATGGCGAAAAGATTCTCTGCTCAGAGGACCTCAGTGATTTTAGAAGAGAGAAGATTTGGAAGATGATGAAAAGGAAGAGATTTCAGAACATTAGGCCTTTTGCCTTTTGTCTGTATTGCTTGGGATTGAGATAAAGTACACGTCTGTTAAGTATTTTTACATAAATTGTTATGGGTGTATTGATTTAAAAACCCAATAATGCAGTGGGTCCACCAGACCTGAAAACATTGGCTGAGTAACAAAAACATGAACACCACACAAGGGTTCAGTACCTGCTGCGTCCCGGTTGGTGACACCGCTGGTTTCCTCTGCCATGTCTTTGGATTGGGGGTCCTCCCTCACTTCACTCATGGTTCACTGGATCGTTCGAGGGTGCACAAAACAGATTAACATTACATTAGTTTTTTTATGCCAAGCCACAGTTATCAGTTAGTCGTCACATGTTCAAAGGTCCAAACAGATGCTGTAAATCTGCTTACGTGCCTCTCAACAGAGCCAAGCTCAAAGGCAGCCTCACTAAACTTGAAAAAAAAATGACACTCCTCAAGTTTTCAAACTGTCCCCACATAAAAAGTAAATATGTAAAATTAAATTTAGAAGTATTCAACTGTGGTTGTGCTTCCCGGAATTTGCTGAATGATCTTTTGAAGCTAACTTAAAACTGAATTTGCTGCGAGATGTCAGTAAGCTACCCGAAGAAGAGGGGGCTAGTTAGCTGGTATAAATCGCTGCTAGAAAAACAACTACTCGCCGCGAATGAAGCTCTAATGATATGCACGGGACATAAATTGTTGGTAACCCTAGTTAAAGAGCTACTTGGTTAACTGACACATGATAGCTAAGCTAGCCCCGCCGCCAGGGAGATGCTAATTTAGCTAGCAGTTAGCAAAGCAATACCTGGTGTTAGAGTAAAAGAAATGCCTTCGTGTAACTTAAAAAACATAGCGATACGTGGGGTTTTCTGATTTCCTATCCATACCAAATATGTCATCGATCACATCGCAGTGGATCACACGCTTCCTTAGCTTTTAGTGCGTCGCACTCACAGGAGACTGATTTTGGAGCGGAACGTTTAGCAATGTCTTTGTTTCTACGAAGATAACTAAACGTGGCACAGTCTATTTCCGAACGGCAACGATGTCCTGTCACGAAATGTCTCCCCTTACAATTACAGGGAAGTGCAGTGCATGTCTGTAGCCGTTTTTTTGTGGACGCGATGTTATGTCGTATTGTTTGACTGAAGTTTTTTTGCTTTGCTCAGTTGAATTGGGATTATAAATGGATTCCAGGGTTTCTGAAGATAAGGGTTCTCGCCCCATGACGCGATCGACACTGCGGGCATTAGTTAAAGGTGAGCACTTAGAGTGGTATGCCCATTAGCTAGCTGAGCTAGCCCTCAGAACTAGCTGACTTTCGCTCAGTCAGAGTTTAAGAAAATTACATTTGAATTTGTGCTTTGACTGATGTTAGCTGACTTCACCAGTGTAAACTTCCCTTAGACATGAAAGTGTAATAAAATGCACATTATGTTTCAGTCCCAGATCAGAGTTGACTGTGGCTTTTTATTTACACCGATCAGCCACAACTCACCTGTGCTTAGTTGTCAGAGTAGATAGCAGATCTTATCCAGTCTAGCACAGTCCGTGTAAAAATGTGGCCAGGTCGGGTGAATCTTGTTTTTTCGTTTGTTTTGTTTTTGCCTGACATCATGTGGTGAGAAGGCAAGCCTGCGTAGGAAGTCTGATGCTGCTGGATGTTAGACACCATCAGCATTTTTGTAGACCATACAGCATATACTCCTTTATGGCAGTTGTATTCCCTGGCATTGGCGTCTTTCAGTAGGCGAATATGCTCTGCCAAACTGCAAAAAGGTTTGAAGAAGATGACAAAAAGTTTTAAGGTGTTGGTGTTGACCTGGCTTCCAGGATCCCAGGTTTCAGTGTGATTGAACATATGTGAAATGTGATTGAAAAGAAAGTCAGATCTATAGAGGCCCCACCTCACAGCTGACATGATCTGCTGCTAATGTCTTTAGTGCATAGTGAATATGTGGGGCCTACAAAGTATTAAGCAGGTGGCTTTAATGTGGTTGATCAGGTTTAGAACTACAAGCACCACAATAATTTCCTTTTATTTCTTATGTAGGATTTGAGGCAACTCCCAGGGAGCCTATAAAGACCAAAAGGAAATTAGAAAATCAGGCTCCTGTTGCAGCAGTTAATGGTACGAAGGATGGGGAGACTGGCTCTGAAGATGAAGGTAACAGTATATATGCAAAATATAATACCAGGTAACCCTTAGGTTCTGCTGTTCAATGCATTGTAAGAAAAACAAAAAAAACCCCTGTCTGTGTCTTTATTTGTTACCTAACAGAGTCACCTAGCAAGAAGAGCCGGCTGGACGCTGAAGGAGCAATGGGTGGCAAGGGGGATGAAAATGAAATGGATGTTGAGGAATCAGCTAGAGACCTGCAAATGGATATTGAACAGGATTCCTCTAATGTTCCTAATCAACAAAACATATACAAAGGTTTGGGCTGCAACTAGTGATTAATCATTATTAAATAAATCATTAAAAAACCTTTTTAAAATTGTTTTTATTAACTATAAAGAAAAAAATAGATAATACAGCCACATTTCCAAAAGTGTTGGGCGGCTGTGTAAAGTGTAAATAAAGGAGGATCAAGTGATTTGCAAGTTATTAAAACTCCACATTTAAATGGAAAACAATACAAAGACAAACAACTAGGGCAGACTCTTTTTTTTTTGTCTGACAAATAATAAACTATATTATATTGTTATATAATATTATACTAGTTAACTATAAAAATGTGGTTAATACATTTTGTGTTAAATGACTGACCAGATGATTAATTGTTCAGCACTAGCTGGTTACGTGTCTATCAAATATGCATTCTTGTTATTTTCCTAAAATGTTTTAAAGCTTATTAGACCTCATTACCAGATACAATCACTAGCAGATTGGCAGTTTTATTTAAATAAATGTTTTGCTTCTGTATAAAACAGACACTCTCGGAGATGTGAATTTATCCCCCCATGTAGTGCTTGGTGAGCGCTGCAGACCCAGTCTTACTGTGAATGTGGATCCAGGCTTGACGAAATCCAAGAAAGGTAGCAAAATGCTGTATCTTCTTTGGCATTCAGAGTATTGCAGTAAGGAAGGATAAGTTGTTTGACCTAACCTGGTTTGTTTAGTTTCAGCAAGACAAGAAGCTAAGGCACCTGCATCCCCCACCAAGACTGCCATGAAAATCAGATCACCAGTGAACAGAGATGATGTGCCAGCCCCCAAGAAGTCCAGTATGGCAGAGTACAGAAGGACAATGGAAGTCAAAGCTGAGAGTGCTGGTATTGTACTGTAGATATTTTATATAGACAGGTTTTAATCTGGAAAGTTGCGTTGAGCACCTGTTTAATTCATTTTGATCTCTGAAAAGATTTTTACTTTTATAAATTCAGCCTCATCTTTAGATATACCCAAAGTTAACCACCTTGTCCCAAGTGTGTATCCACGACGTGTGAATAACATTCCAAGAAAAGAGACAGTTTATCCCAAAAAATCAGGTATTGCAGCTTCACCTGAATATTACAGTCCTTTGCAGCACCTACTATAGTGCTGACATTTTTGACATTAATGTAATGATGTTTTCTTTTTTAAAAGACATACAGAAAACTGTTGCTGCCAAGACACGCCCCAGAAATTCCTCTAGAGGTAAGTCATAGTCATTTAATTGCATTATGTTTATACCCAAAGATACTTTTTTTTTTTTTTTTAAACCATATTTGTTGAACTTCATATGTCTTTCTGTCCGTACAGGATTCACGTGGTGTCGTTGGGGTTTGGTTCTCCTAGTGCTGTTTTTGTCTGCCACCTTGCTGGCATACAAGGTCCTCCCTTCACTCCAAAACAGGGCACGTGGCAGAGGGCGTCCATCCAGAGCTGTGAAGCCAGAAAAGTTTGTTGATCACTTATCTGTTCTTAAGACCCAGTTCCCCAGTCAGCGGCCTGAGTTGTGGAAGATGAGTAAAATCCACCTGGAGAAGCACCTTAAAACAGCCCATCCCACAGAGCCAGTCAGTCTGATCTTCACTGCAGGCCAGAAGGCTGAGAAGACACTGCAATGCCTGGCTCAGGGGCTGGCCTCCTCTTTCTTGTCTGCCCTTAATGCCTCTTTCCTCCACATTGATGGAACAAGTAAAGCAGGCCAGGACAGCGATAAGGTGAAGCTAGACATTGACAGTCAATTGGAAGCAGCGTTTGAGGGAGAAAAACCTGTGGCCATCATTCATCGTATTGAAGAGCTGCCACCAGGCTCCACCCTAATTTTTTATCGCTACTGCGACCACGAGAATGCTGCATACAAGCGGGTGTTCTTGTTGTTTACTGTGCTGCTGCCTCAAGATGAGATCAAGGCGGAGCAGAGTTTGAAGGAGGTGGAGGAGATGGTGCACGACTATGTCAAGGAAAGGCTGGTGGGCTCCATCAGCCAAGCTGACTTCAATGAAATGAATTCTGACAAGTTTAGTGGGCTGTGGAGTCGCATCTCCCATCTAATCCTGCCTGTAGTGTCTGAAGAGGAAGTGGAGCACAAAGGATGCTAATGAAACAAGCTGGAACCACAGAAGAAATCTGGATGCCAGACAGGACCTGATTCTTCTTTGCACTGTACAAGGAGCTATGAAAAAGAAGTGCCATGGAAGTATAACGTGTGCTGTGATATTTCACATGTGGACTTGATTTAAAACATTTGAAAATTGTATTTTCATGCTCTTTCTCTCAGAGATGAGAATGCACTTAAGTTGACGTCAAATGCATAGGATTCAGTTTGATTCCATACAAGATTAAACACAGTTTTTACTTGCATGCATGTAACAAGAGGTTACAGTGTTGCACCATCATTCCAGTTAACAAATGTGACGACATTCTTTTCTCATGTGCATGGAATTTACAAAACATAGATTGACTGAGCTCTTTAGTTTTGCTTTTTTTTTGTTGTTGTTCTGTGTCAAAGTCTGTATCATTGCTCAGCAGTTTTATTTAGTGCATATCCCATCATCCCATTCGTTGTCACCATCTTCCTTCATTGGAACAAAAAAATGCTTTTTTTTCTGTTTTGTTTTTGTTTTTTGAGCTGAAAATGTTTGGTTTTGCTTTAAGTATCTATCTTAATGAGTACTGGCTTTTATTAAGATTTTATATTTTGTATTCTTTGTTTTTCTCAATATGTATATTTGTGACATGTTTCCTAGATTGAAATATTTTTTATAGCTGTGTACATATATGTATTTGATATTAAATGGTCTGTTCTTCTACATGTTGTCAAAAAAAAAAAAAGATCACTGGAGGTGTTGTCACTTAAAAATCTGCAGGTTCTCACAGTGTGATTTATATTTGTGAAAAAATATTTTGGATAAATACTAATCAGCTTGTCCCAGAATGTGCCTTAAACACACATGAAGATTACACTGTATTTAATAAGTCTAAAAATATGTACCAGTCATTTGATATTAGATTTTGACAACATCAGAGCTGGTTTGTGGTACATTCTTTTGTGTTCCTTCCTGTGATACGTCTCATTCCTCTTATTGTTCTGAGATTAATTTTGTTTTGCTCCCAAACACCTGAATATTATCAATAAAGATTGTTTTGATACCTCAAGGACATAATTGTCTAACCTGTTGGTTTTATGATAAAAAGAAAATAGTCAAAAGTCATCTGATAGTGGTATTTGACTTCATAAACAATTTTCTATCTGTGATAAAGCCAGGAATATTACTTGTGTTAGTTTCAGTCAACAAAAGCACAACAATATTCACTCACCTGCGACTTTGTTAGGTACACCTGTTCAACTGCTCATTAAAGCAAATATCTAATCAGCAAGTCACATGGCAGCAACTCAGTGCATTTAGGCATGTAGACATGGTCAAGATGACATGCTGAAATCAAATCATTCTGGTGAAACTGAGCATTAGAATGGGGAATGAAGGTGACTTTGAATGTGGCATGGTTGTTGGTGCAAGATGGGCTGGTCTGAGTATTTCACAAAGTGCTGATCTACTGGGATTTTCCCGCACAACCATCACTAGGGTTTACAGAGAATGGTCCGGAAAAAAGAGAAAATATCCAGTGAGCGGCAGTTCTCTGGGTGAAAATGCTTTGTTGATGTCAGAGTAGAATGGCCAGACTGCTTCGAGCTGATAGGAAGGTAACAGCAACTCAAATAACCATTCATTACAACCAAGGTATGCAGGAGTATCTCTGAATGCAAAACACGTCAAACCTTGAAGCAGATGAGCTACAGCAGCAGAAGACCACACCGGGTGCCACTCCTGTCAGCTAAGAAGAGGAAACTGAGGCTATCTAGTACCAACTGAGCATCGTTTAATCGCCACCACCTACCTGAGTATTGTTGCTGACCATGGCCATCTCTTCATGACCACAGTGTACCCATCTTTTGATGACTGCTTCCAGCTGGATAACACACCATGTCACAAAGCAGTATTATAAGAGGGCACTTCAACTTTATATTCATATTCAAATTATATTCAATTTGTAATAAATTGGGATATTTATTAGAGGTATTTGGAATGAAGCTATTCTGTAATATATTGTTCTATTTTGTAATAGTTGGTACTTAAATTGTTCTTTACTGTCATGGAGCAACTAATTTCCCCTAGGGGATTAATAAAGTATTTCTGATTCTGATTCTTTTTTTTCTTTTCTTTTTTTTAATCCAAATCGAGTCTTTTTATGGTGATGCTTC
>VUQI01063745.1:24352-36361 GCA_015106735.1 Paratilapia polleni | reverse complement strand
CATAGCTGAAATTGTATAGACCATTGCTGAAATTGTATAGATTTTCCATTTCTCTTAAACTGGAACCTAGAAAATAAATGTAAGATTAGTGTGTGAGTTTAGTGACGTTACCATAGATTTCTCCTTATGAGTGCAAAATAGTATTGTAAAGATAAAAAATAACATACCTCCCTCTTGATGAAATCTGTGGTAACTTAAGAAGAGCAGTCTTAATAAATTTTCACTTTCTGTTCCTTGTTCTCTTCTCATGGCCACACCTATTTTACCCCGTCATTGTGGTTGTGGCAGTTTGTTTTGATATCTGTGGAAGGAAATGTGTTAATTCTCTCATCATAGAACCGAACACTTTTCTTTTTCTAAATAATATCTCCTTAGCTAACACAAGACAGAATATAATCGGGATATGTTCTGCCTTTTCAGTTTTTAATTTCATTGGTTAAATCAAGTCTTGAATGAATGACATCCCTCTGTATAAAACCTATTCAACTTGAAGGTTTATTCTTTGCATTTGAAAAAGGATTTTGACAAAAAAAATTAATAAATACCTCAAGGAAAACTTACTACATTTATTACAGAACTTAACATTATGAATAACAGAACCCTCATATATTATGTCCTGTTAACATATTACCAATAATATCTGGGTTGCATGATGATTGCATGATGTACTGTAGTACATAAGGTTCCTTGATCCATACCTCAAATCAACTGTCAGTTTAAAGTTAATCCATGAGGACACAAAGAATAAAATTCTGTGTTCCCTTTAAAGATAATATAAAATACTATGTGGTATATATAGTCTTTTAAAATACTCCATACATACACTGTGGTGTTTTTAGGATTTTAGCAGTGTTTTCTATTACAACACATGTAAAGGTTCTGTTGCTCTTTATTTTGTAGTAAAACACGGGTAGGTGGTCACAGCAAAAAGAGATTCCATTTTGTTTGTGTTAAAAGTATCAGTGTGATTTTCAATGGATCATCTGCCTCCATCTCACCCTATCCCTTGCATCCTCTTCTGTCAAACCAACCATCTGCATGTCCTCTCACTACACTCTTCTCTGTGGTCTTCCTCCTTTCCTCCTGCCTGGCAGCTCCATCTTCACCATCCTTTGTCCAGTATATAAACTATCCCTCCACTGTCCAAACCATCTCAACCTTTCCTCTCTAACTTTTGTCATAATCTCCTGTGTAAGTGGTAGATTGCGGACCCAAATACAGGACGTAGAGACAAAAGTTGAACATAAGGCAGGCTTTTAATACTAAAGATTCCAGAGAATAAATAAGTCCAAAATCCAGGGATAACAAAAGAACAAAGACAGGGAATCCAAAAATCAGAAACCACTAGGAATACAAAGGAGCACACAGCTATGAGGATGATGCGACAAATGACAAGGGGACACTCAGACAAGATATAGCGGACGCACAACTGAAGACACTTAACATAATGAGACAGGGGGAAGTTGAACTCAACACATGACACAGAGAGCAACCGCTACCAAAATAAAACAAGAATTAAGACACAACTAAACCGAGGAATGGGATAAACTTGACACAGGGGGAAGATAGAAAGACTATACAGGGGAACACTGAAAGACAAAGGACAGACAGGCACAAGACAGAAGGAGGAACAGAGAAAAACAAAAGGGAACTAACTAAATGCAACCTCAAAGTCACCAGTAACTAAAATTAACAATAACTGAAGACTCAACATACAAAGGAATCTAAAAATGAAGATTACACTTAAATAACAAGGCTTGAAAATAAATCATCAGCAAAAGAAACAAGGTTTCCAAATTTCTAAATCCAAAGGATTAGATATACAAGAGCCACTGGAGAAGGCAAAGAAGAATATAAACAGTACAACTCAAATTACATAAGAAACAAGGAACAAAACTCAACATAGATAATTCTCAAAACCAAAAGGAATAATGAGCTAACAACTTTGTCTCCAAATTGCTCAACCTGAACTCTCCCTCTGATATACTAATTTCTAATCCTGTGCTTCCCGGTCACTCCCAGTGAAAATCTTAGCATCTTCAATTCTGCCATCTCCAGCTCAGCCTCCTGTCTTTTTGTTAGTGCCACTGTCTCCAAACCATACATCATAGCAGGTTTCACTACCGTCTTGTAAGCCTTCCCTTTCACTCTTGCTGCTATCCTTCTGTCACAAAACACCCCTGACACTCGTCTCCATCCACTCCACCCGGCCTGCACTCTTTCCTTCACCTGTCTTGTGCACTTCCCGTTGCTTTGAATAGTTGACCCCAGGTACTTAAACTCATCCACCTTCACTACCACTACTTCTTGCATCTTCACATTTACACCTGCCTCCCTCTCATTCAGACACATGTACTCTGTCTTGCTTCTGCTGGCTTTCATTCCTCTTCTCTCCAGAACATATCTTCACCTCTCTAGGCTCTCTTCCACATGCTCCCTACTCTACTCCGTGTTCCCTACAGATCACAATGTCATCTGCAAACATCACAGTTCACAGAGACTCCTGTCTGACCTCATCTGTCAACCTGTCCATCACCACTGCAAACAAGAATGGGCTCAGAGCCAATCCCTGATGTAATCCCACCTCCACCTTAAACCCATCTGTCACTCCTACCACACACCTCACCACTGTCTCACTGTCCTTATATGTGTCTTACACCACCCTGTAGTACTTCTTTGCCACTCCTGACTTCCTCATGCAGTACCACAGTTCCTCTCTTGGCATCCTATCATATGTTTTCTCTAGATCCACAAAGACAAAGTGCAACTCCTTCTGACCTTCTCTATACTTCTCCATCAACACTCTCAAAGCAAACATCCCATCTGTAGTGCTCTTTCTCGACAAGAAGCCATACTGCTGCTCACCTTTCTTCTCACTCTAGCTTCAACAGCTCTTCCCCATAGTTTCATGGTATGGCTCATCAGATTTATCCCTCTGTACTTACTACAGCTCTGTACATCACCCTTGTTCTTGAAAATCAGTACCAGTACACTTCTCCATTCCTCCGGCATCCTCTTACTCCCCAAGATTGTGTTAAACAATCTGATTAAAGAGTCCACTGCCCTCTCTCCTAGACATCTCCCTACGTCCACAGGTATGTCATCTGGACCAGCTACTTTTCCACTCTTCATTCCCTTCATAGCTGTATGTATGTATATGTGTGTGTGTGTGTGTGTATGTTTACATTACATGACCTAAGTTTTAACTATCATGTTTTAAAAATAGAAAGAAATGTCCCACAAACATGTATTTTGCTCGTCTTTAATAGATAAAAATCTATGCAAACAACTGAAAATACATATTGGCTGTAAATGCTTGTTGATACAGTAAAATATCAACCATTTCATAGAGGCTCATAATGAAAAACACACCAAAGCTCTTAACTCTGAATATATTGAAATATAAACCATTTGATAGCAGTGGCATAGCGTGGGATAAATTTCTGAAGAAGCAAAGTGAAACATTAACCCTAAAATATCGGATTGTATTTTACATGAAACTATATCATACAGATACAGTTTTGCTCATGCATCTATGTGTGCATTTTTGATATGGTTAATGTGTATTGAGCCTTGCTTGACTGGATTTACCTGCATGTGTCAGTCCACTAAAGTAGCAGTTTTAATGCAGTTGTTTCTATACAGACAATGAGCACAGTGGGGCAGTAGTTGTACATTACCTGGTTAGATTGTGGTTGGTTAGAGCCTCTGCAGGATCGGTACTGTAGTTAGTCTGTTATTTTGGAACTGAACATTTGATCTAATTTTGAATAATAAGGAAGCATGAACAGTAGTTTTGTATATCAGGCAAATAAAATAGAGTTTGTAACTCATGTTTAATACATGTAGCCTATAGGTACTTAGTCATGTGAAAGTGAAAATTTAAACATGCCCTGAATGCATTATTCTATTAGATATTAAACAATGTTTAGTTGCTCTGTAGAATAACACATTGCATGGAATCATAATTGCAGTATTAAGAAAAAACTCAAATGAAACACCTCTTTGTCACTGTGACTATGGGAGCTTTTCCTTTACACTGACTAAATGAATTCATATTTCTACATCAAATACATCTGTGTAACAATCCAAGTTATATGTCCATATGAATGACTTACTATGATAAAGGTCTAACACAGACACACACATGCAAAAGTCAGACTTGAAAATGATTGCAGCCTGCTACATACTATGACATATGAAACAGCTCTTTTGTTCTTTAGATTACATGAATTTTACCAAATACACATTGAATTTGGAAAGAAAATCATTAATATTGCAACACATGCAAGAAAATGAACTGAGCAGCTAGTACATTGATCCCTGTGAGATGAAGTTTTGCATTCTAACCTGCTGTTCCTCCACTGGACTTTGGCGCGGGATGAATCGATGCAGCATTGACTTTAAATGGCTCCTAAATTTCACACCAACAAACGCATAAAAGACTGGGTTCAGGCAGCAGTGGGAGAACGCAATGAGCCTGCACACGTGGAATGCGTAGTCAAGCTGGATGCTTGTGTTGCAGGGATCTGATGGTGCTACAAAATGGGCAGGTAAGACCCTCAAAAAGATTACAACATTATATGGCACCCAGCCAATGAAGAATACAGCCACTATACAGAAGACTAATTTGACTGCTCTGTTCTTCGTGTGAGATCTTGTTCTTGTTATTCTTTCCAGTATTTGAATGTAGCAGAAAGTCATCACTGCAAATGCACCTAAAAAGAAAACATTCTGTTGGAGGACACCAACATTTTCCCACTGTGGATCACTATATTCACAGCCCTGTGAGTGTTTATCCTTGTGGTGGACAGATGTGATTGAGCTGAAGAGTAGGGAGGGCATGGCTGCTCCAGTGCTGATTATCCACATCAGGACAGACAGAAACACCCCGGTGGAGTGTTTTGGTGTGCTGAGGTCAGAGAGAGGATGAACCACAGCCAGATACCTGTACACGGTCATGATGGTCAGGAAGAGGATGCTGCTGTAAAACCCGGTGAAAAAGACAAAAGTCACAATTTTGCAGAGTATTTCAGAAAACACCCATCCCTGGACGTGGTAAATGGCCCAGAAGGGAAGACCGGTGGTGAAGACGAGGTCAGAGATGGCCAAGTTGAGGATGAAAATGTTGGTTAGAGATTTAAGATTTTCGTACAAGGCCAGGATTATAAGGACAAGGATGTTTCCAGTCAGGCTCAGTGTGATCACAAGAGAGAAGAAAACTGGAATGGCAACAGATCCAAATCTCACCACTTCACCCTTATCACAGACTTCATCGTCATAGTCAGAGTCATAGCTGAAATTGTATAGACCATTGCTGAAATTGTATAGGTTTTCCATTTCTCTTAAACTGGAACCTAGAAAATAAATGTAAGATTAGTGTGTGAGTTTAGTGACATTACAATAGATTTCTTTTTATGAGTGCAAAACAGTATTGTAAGGATAAAAAATAGCGTACCTGTTGCTTGATGAAATCGATAGGCTGTTGGATGAGACACCTTCTGTAGTAACTAAAAAAGAGTAGCCTTAATAAACTCATGAAAGGTTCCATTTTCTGTTCCTTGTTCTGTTTTTGTAGCCACACCTGTTTTACCATATGAATATGGTAAAACAGGTGACCTGTGGTTATTTGGTCGTAGCAGTTTGTTTTGTCTACATATCTGTGGAAAGAAATTTGCCAACTTTCTAATCATAGAGATGAACAGGACACTTTTTTGGAATGTCTCATTAGGTACAACAAGACAGTATAAGACTCCAGGATAAATTCTTTTTATATTTTACACCCAAAGTTTAAAAAAAGTTGGGATACTGTGTAAAATGTAAATAAAAACAGAACGCAATGATTTGCAAATGATGAGCATATGTTGCCCTAGAACCCGTATATACCTTTCAGCACTGATGGTGCTTTTCCAGATGTGCTAGCTGCCAATTCCATAGGCACTAATGCACCCCAATACCATCAGAGATGCAGGCTTTTGAACTGAGCGCTGATAACAAGCCACATCATCTTTACTCCGGAGGACTCGGCATCCATGTTTTCCAAAAAGAATTTAAAATTTTGATTCATCTGACATTCAATTTATTTCTTCAGTAGAAATCTGAGAATATCTCAAAATCTAAACAGGTAAAACCCAAATAATCAGCATGGCCACACACACTGCTACAAGTAAGGGAAATGCAATGTATTTTGTACTTTTAACACCTTTAGAAATGAGAACTGAAACTTGCTACACTTTCACACTATTCAGGTGCTTGTGGGAAAATTTTGAGGGTCAAAATTCATGCAACAAATTCTCCAGTTCATACTTTTGCATGAATCAAGCAACAGAAAATCCAAATCTTGTATTGTCCATAAAGCAAACAGTAGCACATTTTCACTAGACCTTCCCTGCGTGGGAAGTGCTGATGGGTTTGAAACTCCCTGTTTCCAGTTTGTAACACATTTTTAAAAGGACTGTTTCCATGCTCGAACTAAGATTTAAGCTGAGTTTTCAAACTTGACAAAGCTCCTCCAGAGACAAACCAGAATCTTCACCTTTTTTGGTCAGCTTTATTAAAATCACAAACATTTCCATTTCCAGCTTCCCATGCTCCAGTGGAAGTTGTTAAAAATCATCCAAAAATCTAAAAATAGAAGCAAACACTAGAAACAGACTTCTTCTCAGTGGCAATGATGAAAGAGATCCTAAATTAGATATTATGACTGCTGTTCTCCATTACACCACATTAGTAGTAAATAGATCCGCTTCGAATTTGTGGAATGTCCCTTTAAGAAATGAGCTCTCACGAAAGCAGACCGACGGCTTTTCTTTTACTCACAGTAGTTTAAAATACAAAGGTAACTTATATAACTAAAAAAAACTTACAAGATTTTTGAGGGGACATTTATATAACCTCACGCTACCAAATCTGACATAATCACAATGCTGCCCTATTGACAAATCAACAAAGGGAAGTGGGACACTCGTTTATATAGGTCACATGACCGCACTGTTTGCTAGGCAACCAAACTATGCAGTACTTATCTGCATCCCGCCTATCACCCCCACAGTTATTGGTCGGGAGGCTGAATTGTCGCTTTCTCAGTCGTTTGTTTTCCTGTCAATCACGACACTTTTAACAAGTTTGTGTGGACACATTAAACGTTCAGAGTTGGTTGTTATGGGGTTGACTTATACCTCTAAAAGTATGTCAAAGTTGTTGTTCTTTTGTTATTCTTTCACCAGCAACTATCTAGAAGCATGTCAAATTATTGAAGTTATCGTGTCCCGCTGATGTCACGGTTATTTTTAAAATGTCTGTTAAATGTGTCGAAGCTAAAGTAATGTCACCGAGACAGCTGCAAAACCACAGAAGTACGTGTTTGTAAGCTTCGGCTACCAGCTGTGTGTCTTAATCTATTGTTCTCAGCGTTCAGAGAGGCGATAGTCAAAGAGTTTTACAGCTGTTAATGTTTTAAAACAACAGACTGTCGTTACCTTGGTTAGTTAGCTTAGAAATCTGACGTTAAACCAAAACGTACGTTGACTACAATACAAATTCTTGTGTTGTCATGTTAATGCGTGTTGTCTTACATTTCCATTTCCAATATGACCACATTCATAATGTTTTAGTCATGTACAGTACTTATTACAAGCACATTATCCATTACCTGCTATAACTACTACCTCTGCCAATATTGTTCAGTGTTACAATAAATCTGCCCCTTGGTTGTCTTTGCAGCCATGTTTTATGTTTCTAGTGTTTTATGAACGTCTCAACAGTTTTAACAAATACTACAAGCTGTCATGGGTCATTTTCCAGCATACCATGCTTGTGTTGCATTTAATAAGGGAGGTTTACCCTGTGTGTGACCAACAAGACACTTGGGATCGTCACCCTGTAGTTAATAGTGAAAATCTGGAATTTGCATGCCTTTATAATTTCTTCTTGAAATTGCATTTTACCTTATTGTTCCAGTTATCTATGGATGTATTTGTGTTTACATTGTTGTTGTTGAATGTCTGATATCCACAGTGCTCTGTCAAAGAGAATTGTATCTCTGTTAGACTGAATTTTGGGCCTAAACTACATTTCTGCAAACATTTTGAGAAGTGTACCTATCATCACACCTGTTTGTGTGAATCATATGTGGCCATAAGAGAGTAAATAGGCAGGCATGACCTGCTTTTGTTCTGAACTGATTCTGACTTTCTGATTCAGCAGACTGGATGTGACCCTGTGACCTCTGGTTGCCAGGTAGCGAACGGTGGGGCCATGGCTGCGGGGACTAGGGTCGAGGAGAACCAGCTCCAGAGGATTATCCGAGATCTGCATGGTACGTCAGCTTTATGTGTGTGTGTGTGTGTGTGTGTGTGTGATTACACTGGCAGCAGTCAGTTGTTAACTGACCTGGTCTGACTGAGAAGAAGAGAAAGAAGAGTTAGCAAGTTGTGATTTCAGGACCTCTGTCTCACTGTCAAGTCTGACAACAATTTGTGCACAAGGGGACTATCTGACTTGTCATTGCCAACAAATCATTTGGGAACACAGGCATCTGACCTCATGTTTGTGTAGTAAGGGTGTGGTGGCAGCCTCTGTCAGCATGCAGCGAGACAGAGAATGTGTGCTGAGGGTGCATCCATCGCGGGTGTCCTTCCAGTTTTTACGATGGATAAGAGGCAAGTTTTTATATACAAACTGGCTTTACTAGAAGAGGGTGGCAATAGAAGTGGTCAGAGTTTTAGGTACCAGGTCTATTTGTATTTGTGTGTGTCTGTATTACCAAAATATACCAAACACTTTGCATTCATCCTTTTTTCCCTATTAGCTGAATGAAGACATTCTGCTCCTTTCTGTTTTGGATAAGTTTATTTTGTATAAAATGTAGGAAAAGTCCTTATTAGATCATTGTGGTTTATGCATTTGTGTGTTTTCCAAGTTGATCTACTTGCTATGTAATAAAACTCTTACTGTCAGTGATCTTTCTTCAGTTTTGTTTTTATGTCTGTTTCAGAGTCTGTTGCAGAGCTTGCAAAGGAATACAGGGAAACTGGGGAACCCATCACAGATGACAGCACCAATCTCCACAAATTTGCCAACAAACTGGAGTACCTGCTGCAGGTAGGGTTTTGGTTACACAGCCAGCTAAAGAACCACATCTTTTCTTACATGAAACATAATAGGAAAATAAAAACAATGGACAGGAAGCAAATTCACTGACAAAAGAGACAACATTTTGCATGACAGATGACTGATTGATCTTATTTGTCTCTAACTAGTGTCTGTAAATAGTTAATTTTTTTTCCATTTGACTTCTCCTGGCACTGATTTGAATCACAAGTCAAAAATTATCAAAAAGTCTGCTGACTTTAACCAAATATAAGATTTGGAAAAGCGTTTTCCCAACATTTCCAATGGGAAGGTACAGGTAGGTCCAAAGGTTTTTGGACAGTGATGTAGTTTTTGAGTTTTACCTCTGTACACCACCACAGTAGATTTTAAATCAAACAAGATGTGATTGAAGTGCAGATTTTCAGCTTTAATTCTAGAGTTTTAACAAAAGTTAAGCATGAACTGTTTACAGCCATTTTATACATATTCTCCCATATTTAGAGGCCCAAATTAATTGGACAGACTAATAAAATTTTAAATATGAGGATGGTTTTTAAAATTTGGATGAAAATCCTTGGCAGTCAATGACTGCCTGAAGTCTGGAATCCATGAACATCACCCAATGCTGTGTTTCCTCCCATGAGATGCTCTGCCAGGCCTTTACTGCAGCTGCCTTCAGTTGCTGCTTGTTTTTTGGGTCTCTCTGCATTCAGTTTTGTATTTAAATAACTGGAAAACATGCTCTATTGTGCTGAAATCAAGCGACTGACTTGGCCATTAAAGAATATTCAATTTCTTTGCCCTGAGAAATTTTTGAGTTGCTTTTGCAGTATGCTTTCTGTTTGCAACCATGTGCACTGTGAAGCGCCAGTCCGATCAGTTTTGCAGCATTTGGCTGAGTCTGAGCAGAGAGTATAGCCCTATACACTTCAGAATTCATCCTGCGACTTCTATCAGCAGAAACATCATCAATAAACACTAGTGACCCAGTTCCACTGGCAGCCATACATGCCCATGCCATAACATTGCCTCCACCATGTTTGATAGATGATGTGGTATGCTTTGGATCATGAGCTGTTCCTTTCCTTCTCCATACTTTTCTCTTCCCATCATTCCGACTCAAGTTAATCTTGGTTTCATCTATCAATAGATTTCTTTTTTTTTTTTACAGACCTGGGCAGGCTCTTGAAGATGCTTTCTGGCAAAGTCTAGTGTGACCTTCCTATTTTTGAGTAACCTGTGGTTTGCTCCTTGTTGTAAATCCTCTGTATTTACATTCGTGAAGGCGTCTCTTGATTGCAGACTTTAGCAATGATTCGCCTTCCTCCTTGAGATTGTTCTTGACTTGATTAGATGTTGTGAAGGGTTTTTCACGAAATAATTCTGTCGTCATGCACTTTAGTTGTCTTCTGTGGTCTTTTGGGCCTTTTGCTGTTGCTGAGCTGGCCAGTGCATTCCTTCTTTTTAAGAATGTACTAGATTGTTGATTTGGCCACTCCTAAAGTTTTTGCTATCTCTCTGATAAGTTTATTTTGGTTTTTAAGTCTAATGATGGCTTCCTTCATTTGCATATCTCTTTGGACCTCATATTGGTAGTTTGAGTGAACAGCTAGCAAATCCAAAGTCAACACTTGGAATCAACTTCAAATCTTTTCTCTGGAGTACAGGCCTCACTTGACCATAAAACTACTTATCAGTCAGTTGTCCAATTACCTTATAACCTCAGAAAAGGGGGCACCATATATATAAAAATGGCTGTAATTCCTGAATACTTAATGCAATACTTTTGTTAAACCCCTTGAGTTAAAGCTGAAAGTCTGCACTTCAATCACATCTTGATTGATTGATCTAAAATACTCTGTAGTGGTGTACAGAGGCAGAACTACAAAAAAAAAAGTGTCTTTGTCCAGAAACCTATGGACCTAACTGTATACTTCTATCACTATCTTTGCTGCTGTGGAATTCTTATATAGATTTCAATTCAGGATACTTTGAGTGCCATGGCTCTCTGACAATCTCTGATGTCTGTTTTCAGTTTGACCAGAAGGAGAAGACCACGTTTCTCGGTACAAAGAAGGACTACTGGGATTACTTCAATGAATGTCTGGCTAAGATCAAAGGAGCCAATGATGGTATCCGCTTTGTCAAGTCCATCACTGAGGTGAGATTCTGTTGTTAATAATGACACCACTAAAGCCACTTTCACAAATGCACTGCAGCTCTGAACTTTTCTAGGTATCACCAGATGGAAGTGTTTGTGCGAACACATGTCCAACACAGTTGGATCAGACCGTAAACCCCTGTAATCCCGCAAACTCCCTAGTACTAAATATATGTAATGTCTGATTGCGCCCATGTGGGAATAGAGCAAGTAATAGTCAAGTCAATTCAGGCGAGTGAGTGGGCATCATGTGTCCTGCCTGCTGCACTCTTTACAGCAGCACCCTCATCTAAACCATGTGATGCTGACTATCTCGGGTTTTGTTCCACCTGTGAGAAAGGGTAACCAGATGTGTGGAAACAGCTTAACAGTTCTGATTACATGGTGATGAATAATATCTGATAGGCCCTTAAAACATTCGCATATCAGCTACATACTGTTTTGCCATGATCATTTTTCCATTGATACTTAGGAATTTGTGTTTGCAATATATGAAACCCGGGGCACATTCTAGTAGTATAAGTATTGTTACTGATGTGTTCATCCCGGGGCTTTTAACACTCAACATATTGTGGATTTTCTTGTTGACTTTTTGACTCATTTCTTGTCATGAATTTTATGTTATTTGTATAATGTATTTAATTTAGACAGATTTATGTGGTTATTTATACCATTACTTTTCAAACTGAGACTAGAATTGTTGATTTTTTTTTTTTTTTTTGGCTAAGTTGAAGAGAAAGATAATTTTTTTCTTT
>VUQI01063745.1:0-16255 GCA_015106735.1 Paratilapia polleni | reverse complement strand
GTTCCTTTTTTGTTCTTTTTTTTTTTTTTTTTTTTGTCTACATCTAGTCAAAATGAACGCTACGCTGACATCGGTTCGAGGTACCTCATCAGTGTCACAAGAGAAATTTTGTGTTCAAGAATTGTTTTCTACTATCTCTTAATTGATTATAATAAAATGAAATAAAACATCTTCCACAGCAAGAATGAAAAGAAATATTTTGCACCTCAATGGAGACTCGAACTCATGAGCCCAGCTCTTATCCAACTGAGCTAATTGGCTTGTTGCTGAACCAGTTCCATGCCTGGGTTTATGATGCTGACATCGGGGACAGAGAAGTGATATTTGTAACAGGCTGATGTGTTCAATTCCCCACGTAACAAATGAGACTTTAGAATTTAGATGTACAAAACCGTAAATAGCATAAAAGTGTTGTTTATTTTCTTTAAAAAAAAACAGGCTCTGTTAATGCTAGTCTTTGTACATGGAGAAGCCATGTGTGATCGTGTGTTTACTAACCAAATTAGTTGTCAAAACAACAAAAAAAGCCAAAAAAAAAACCAAAGAGAGATGCATTTACTTCCTTCATTGCAATAATCGAATCTATATTTCTCATTTTGTGAGAGGCGGTCTAACTAGACCTCTATTCTAGGTGGAAATAAGATCAACATGCATCCATCTATGGTTCAGTTTTTGCGGTCGTACTGTGACCAGTTTTGAGCAGGGAGATGACGTTGTGGTTTCAGCCATATTTGCTGCATTGTGTTTACTGACGAGAAAAGAAATTAAGGTAGTTCCACTGCCAGATTACTTTCATTGTTTGGAGAACACATTTTTGTGTACTGCTCTTATTTTTCTTGCAGTACAGAAGCTTTTACAAAAAGTACTTTATTTGTGAAATACAGGTTACCTAACCATCATCATCATAACATTTATCCAGCAAAGATGTGAGGTTGCTGAAAATCAATGTAATTGTCAGTGTTAATGTTAAGTATTTATGTTCAGGTGAAATGAGTAAATGGGATAAAACATGCAGAAATGGCCCATTGAAATGCATAGGTTTTTACCCACTGAACCGTGGGTAAAAATCAGAGTCCACTTAAATTGCATGTGATGTTTAAGCATGTCCCAACAATATTTTAAAATACAGCTACACCTGGATACTGTAGTGTTTTATGGTGATATAAGTTATTTTATTTAATATCAATATATATCTTTTTCCACTGAAGAGTTGCACAACAGTTTTTATAACTCTTGTTCTCTGTGTCTTGTGTTGGGTTTTGCAGAAGCACAGGAGAAGTGACCCCTGATGATGAGCAAGTTCCCACTGTTCAGGATTCAGAGATCAACCTTCTTAAATCAGGAGAAGTCACGTGAGTCTGTTTCATACATGCCTGATTAATGGCTCTTTATTTAATTAACAAGTCTTTAATTCATCTTAAACTTACTTTATCATTACAGGATGGCTGTCCCTCTCAACATTGATGATATCTCTAAGTTTGGTGACAGTTCCAGGGAGCTCTTCATCAAGTCCAGTTGCTACAGTGTTATTACTATTGCTGTTGGTGACTCTGGGCCAACTATAAGCTGGATGTTTTCCTCTGAGCCCAAGAGCATCTCCTTCAGCGTGGTTTACCGGGAATCCACTGACACTCCGGTGCAACAATCAAAGGTATATCCAACTTTCTGTGAGCTCGGGAAATCCCTATCTACTTTTTTCTTATATTCATGTGGGCCATTGGAGTACACAGTTTAGAGGCCTAAACAGTATGAACATGTGTTCGTGTGCAGATCTTATAAGTCTATCACTGGCAATGTCCAAAAAAAGCAATTGTTGAAGATGAAATCATCTTAAATTGAAGCACATCGTAAGGCTGACTAAAAGGCTTTTCAGTTGCTGCAAAAAAAAAAATACCCCAGACTCACAGATGATGACTTAACTGAAGTTATCAGCAGACACAATAGACTGAACCTGTGCATGCTTTTCGTGGTCACCCCCTACAGAGAGCAAGGTCTTTTTACTTTATTTTTCAAACATTATCGACTGAAGGAAACCACTGCAGGTGGGCATTGTTACTCAGCAGGTTGAGGTGCACATTCTTTACTTAAATGTCAGAGGTTTTAAATGCGTTATGACCTTTCATCTCACATTCACATCAACTCCTTCCCTTGCCAGTGTATCCTGATGTTTTGTTTTTTTTTAAGAAATTTGATTTAGTTCAAAGTTGATGACAGTTGTGTTCTTTTGTTGAGATTTGTCACAAAACGTCTGGCATATCTTTCACCTGTACACTGAGATTTTTTTTGAGGTCTCTGTTCTGTTTTCAGGTCCTGATTCCTCTCACTCGCTGCATTTCCCATAAAGAGACCATACAGGGCCAGCTGAAAGTTCGACATCCGGGCCTCTATACACTCATCTTTGACAACTCTTTTTCACGGTGAGCCACAGTGGTCTACAACCGTTTGTTCCTCTTTTGTTGCAGCAGCTTGTAAATTACAGAAATGCCATAATGTGTGCCAGCATTTCCTGCATTTGGCTTTTAACTGAATGTTTGTTGTTTTTTATCAAAACCCCTTTTCAACAGCTTTATCTCCAAGAAGGTTTTCTACCATCTGACCATGGAGAAGCCCATAATCTATGATGGAAGCGACTGTCCCTGAAGCTTCCACAGAGGTGTCATCCTGATACTACTGTGGCACCTGAAGGAGAACTGACAAGATGGCTAATCACTGACCATTTCCTCTTTCGTTTTCAAAACCAAGTATGTTATATTTCAAAAAAAAGGTTGTCTGTACCACTTAACAATGTGGTGTTGGTGTTTTGCGGTATGCTCACTGGTAAAATGTGGCCTACGTAAAATGTTGTCAAGTGGTGATGAAAGATTTTAGAAGAGGTTCTTGAAGGAAAGATATTTATGCAAGTTTTAGCATGTTTTTTTGTTTTTTTTTATATGCACCAAATCATATACATGCCTTTAGTTCATGTATTTTTAGTTGATTAAGCTGATCATTTTGAGAAATTTTATTTTTTCTCTCACCAAGTTTGGTAGTCTTCGTTCTGGTTTTAGTTTCACCTCTCTTTTCTCAAATATGTGGTTATGTTGGGGCATGTAGGCCACTGCAAGTAACACTAGTATGAAATCTGTTGATAGGTGACAGTTACTTAACTGCAAAAACTGTCTATGAAGACCCATGATGATTTTCTTTTCATTTGTTAATGTTTTTTACGATTTGTGGTCAGTTTTAAATGTTTTGTGCAATCTTTAAACCAGATGAAATGGTGCAGACAAGTGGTTTGCTTGTGGCTTGTTCTTTAACTGACTTTTTTTAACATAATGTTCGCAATGTTCCAAAAAAAGAAGCAAAGCAGAAACAAATTTAGCTGGCCTGGAAAAGCACAGTTTCTGCTCCATAACATAGCATAAGCACTTTGTGCAAATCTCAGGAGTTAGAAATGCAGTTGTCCTCTAGCAGGTGTGTGTCCCAATTTTATGTTTTTGGAAAACTTAAAAAAAAAAAATAAGGGAAAAAAAAAGAAAAGAAAAACTGCCATTTTACTCTCTGTGTAAGGAGAACATGCAGTAATGGAATCTCTATGCAAGTTGTGGAATAAGATGAAGTATCTGTACCTACTTATACTTTACTTTTGCCTGCAGTAGTGAGTGGTTTGTTTTATAAATGACTTTTAAATTTTCTTTTAATTGTGTTGCTTGAGAAAAATGTGAAAGTGACCACTTTCATAATTGAGCTGCAGCATAATAGTGACATGGGACATGTAAGTATTATATACATATAAAACAAGGATTTACAAAATTTATGCTGCTTTTTTCTCTATATGAGTATCCAGGCTGCGTCTTTACATGACTCTAACTTTTAAGTATGTTGCTGACTAATGGGGCTATTGTACTTTCAAAGTGCCTTGTAATTCTAATTGTCAGGGATTATTTTGATGTTTAAATGATGCATTTTCATCTTTGTTGGCCATTTAGAACATAACACTTATGTATGAATTGGCACCGCTCTGCAGAAGTTAATTAAAATGACATCTAAATCTTGTTATGCTCATTATAATGCATTTTATTTTTTCAGTTTAAATTTTTTTTTTTTTTTAAGCAGGGAAATAAGAAAGAGCAGCTCTGGTCACTTTTGAACACAACCCTACACTACAGGGCAAGCTGCTGCTTTTTGTAGAGGTCTGTTTGCACTTCAGTCAGGTCTTTTATAGCTTTGATGGGTGTAAATTGGTGCAAAGCAAATGTTTTCTTTACAAAGCTGCACTTTGTGATAAATATTTTTACATTGTTACAAACAAAATAAAAATCGGTGGCACATTTTTCTACTAGCTGTTTTTGAAGGATTGATTTGGAAGAATAAAATGTGCAGTAAACATTGCTAAAGAGATTGAGTGTAACTAGTAAGAGACCTGTTGAACAGCCTGTAAACATGAATAAAATGAGAGTGATGATGTCTCTGACTCCACTAATCTGTGTCTGGTTTAGTATTTCACAGCCTGGAATGTCATAACAAGATCAACACTTTACTTCTGCATGTTTCCAACATTACCTCCAGATAAATTTGCTTCATGTTGGATGAGCTCTGTCTAAAGGAAAAAAAACAAAAAACATTTGTTTGTGTATGTGTGTGTGTGTTTGATGAGTAACAACAGAGAATAAAAGCTGTAGAAGTTTGTTCCTCTGCCATAAACCATCAAGACAGCAAGTGATCAGTGCTATTCTGATAGGGCTTTGCAAAACACAAAAACCAACCAAGAATGAATTTAAACATTTAAGATGCTCAAAAAATAAAGGAACATTCAATCATCACAGTATAACACAAAGTCAGTTAAAGTTCAGGGCAATAAATCTGTCCAGTTAGGAAGCATAAACCATCTTAAATCCTTTTCACCTGCTTTGGTTCAAATGAAAGTGACAACAGATGCACTGGAGAGGCAACAACAAGACAGCCCCCTAAGAGGGAATGGCTTTGCAGGTGGTGGCTACACACCATTGCTCTCTCCTACACTCTTGAGACTGCGCTGGGAGACTCAGCAAACCTTCTTGCAAGGCATGTATGGATGTGCCATCCTGTAGGAGCTGGACTACCTCTACAACATGACTGGGCTGCAGGTACAGTCTCATGCTACCGGCAGTGACAAGGACACAAGCAAAACGCAAAACTAGAAAAATAAGTCAGGAGTGATAAGGAGAGAGCAAAGGTCTTGGGCCACCACCTGCAAAACCTTTCCCTTTTTGCTGGTTGTCTTGTTGTTGCCTATGCAGCGCACATGTTGTCACTTTCATTTGCACGAAACCTGGTGAAATAGAAGTTTAACTGACTTTGTGTTATACTGTGATGATTAGGTGTTCCCTTGATACTTTTGAGCAGTGTAGTATTCTTCAATGTTCCTTTAAATAAACTTTGAAAAAACAAAAGTTTGACAAAAAAAAAAAATAGGTTTTTCGTCGAAATTTAACACGTTAAAACAGCCTGATATGAGACATTTTTCATATTGTGCAACTAGAGTACTTAGGTGACGTTTTCATGACAGAAGACCATATAAATGTGTGTTTGGCGACCCAGTCTGGCTCAGGAAGGCAGAGGCGCACGGCTCAAACTGCCGCGGAGCTGTGAAGTCTGCAGCTGTAACTAGGAACTGATGTTTGTTTTCAAAATAAAAGAGAAGAATTATATGGTCCAAGTATGCAACACGTGGCCGATACAGTTCAGTCACCACCATTATAGCGTTTATTTTTTCATGGAGATGTGTGAAATGTTATCCACAAGCATTCCTTAAGAGCAGCTTAGGCGCGAGGCTTTTATTGTGGAAATACACCCCGGAACCCCTACATTTATATCGTTGCATCCTTGACAAATGTATTTACGCTTGGAAAGAGCGCAGCATCCCGTCCTCCTCCTGTAGTGTGTTTCAGGAAAGCAGTTGGGACTCAGCGGAGAGTGACCTACGGAGCCGACATGTACCATCTCCACGTCCGAGGGATTTTTCTCACTCTGTGTTTGGCTCCAGCTGTGAGTGTTCTGCTTTAACTGCATGTTTTTAAAAGAAAAGTCATGCCGAACTATTCTATATTAGCAGTTATCAGCTTATCAATTGGGAAGACGAATTTCGAGAGATAATACTCTATTATACAAAATTGTCTGAAGCAAAACAGCAAGAAAACAGTGTAGTAACACAAGTCATGTTTGTTAAATATTTTCTCTTACTGTTTAGACTTTTATATGCATGATTTGCATTGCATTAATAACACATCAAAAACGAGTCGACCTGCGCCTTGTATCTGGTTCCAGACACTTGTTCTTCACACAGGTTCAAAGTATTTTTTTTTTTTTTTTTTACATGAATGCATACAATAACATACTGCATTTCATCTAAGCACTCAATAAATGGAAATGATGTGATGATGTGAATATACTATTACTATAAATGTTCAGCATATAGATTAGAGTCAGCATTTATACTGTGCGCCATATGCTATACATACTCACCGGTCACTTCATTAGGTACAGCTGTTCAACTGCTTGTTAATATCTAATCAGCCAGTCACATGGCAGCATCTCAAAGCATTTAGGCATGTAGACACGCTCAAGACGACCTGCTGAAGTTCAAACTGAACAGCAGAATGAGGAAAAAAGGTGACTTAAGTGACTTTGAACGTGGGGTGGCTGTTGGTGCCAGACAGGTATTTCAGAAACTGCTGATCTACTGGGATTTTCCCACACAACCATCTCTAGGGTTTACAAGAGAAACAAGAGAAAATATCCAGTGAGTGGTAGGGTGAAAATGCCAGAGGTCAGTGGAGAATGGCCAGACTGCTTCAAGCTGATAGGAAGGCAAGGGTTATTCAAATAACCGCTTATTACAACCAAGGAAGAGCATCTCTGAATGCACAAAATATCAAACCTCAAAGCAGATGGCCTACAGCAGCAGAAGGCCACATTGGGTACCTCTATTTTCAGGTAAGAACAGGAAGCTGAGGCTATCATTTGCACAGGCTCACCAAATTGGACAATAGAAGATTGGGGGGTATTGGCACACTTTGGGCCCCTTAGTGCTAATTGAGTATCATTTAACCACCACAGCCTACCTGAGTATTGTTGCTGACCGTGTCCATCCCTTTATGACCACAGTGTACCCATCTTCTGATGGCTGCTTCCAACAGGATAACACACCATGTCACAAAGCTCAGATCATCTAAAAATGGTTTCTTGAACCTGACAATGAGTTCACTGAAGTCAAATGGCCTCCACAGTCACCAGATCTCAATCCAATAGAGCACCTTTTGGATGTGGTGGAACAGGAGATTCACATCATGGATGTACAGCCAACAAATCTGCAACAAACTGTGTGATGCTATCATATCAACATGGACCAAAATCTGTGAGGAATGTTTCCAGCGCCTTGTTGAATCTATGCCATGAAGAATTAAGGCAGTTCTGAATGCAAACAATGTGTGACTAATGAAGTGGCCGGTGAGTATATGTGCCAATTTGTGATTATGGGCTTAATATGTATGGAAAAGGGACGGGATGTGTTGCTGACAGGATGTTGTGTAGATGGGATGTGTAGATGTGTCTAAAGATGCCAGCTTTGTTCTGTTTCCAAATGTGAATCTGCCAGTTTTCTTAGTTTCCTCTGATGATAAACTGAGCATCATCTTTGCTGTGAAAAAACAAGCCACCTCAAAGAGTCACCTAGCTTTGCCTCCTATAGAAAATAGAGAGTCACAATTTGACTCAAGAACAAAACTGCGTCGTGATGATAATGAAAATAACTTGCAGTTTAGACGTTTTTTTCTGAGCTACACTGCTGTACTGCTGTTATTTACAGTTTGAGACGGGATTATTTGTGTGCATGAATGCATGAACACTTATAGCTTTTGGTGCAAGTATTTAAAAGACAGTCAAGTAGTGCGTGATGTAGACATGTAATTATATATTGTGTGGTTTATGCATTTAAATCAAAAACATGTAATATGGAAAAGAATGAGGTTTAATTGTATTATCTGACTTATTTCAGTTACCACACACAAATTACCTAATAAGATCACTTTATTGAAATGTGCAAAGTGAAAATAACAGAGTGACTTTTGTTTGCCAGTATTATTATAAATTATTTACTGTGTATTCAGTGTGCAATTTGTTTTGTCCAGTCAACTGTGAAGAAGCAATACAGGCAACAAACCGTGCACATCTATGCACATTCATATGCTGACACTCGCAACAGCTTTTTCTTTCCTAATCAACGGGTTTTATGGGGCTATTATTATACGTCCACCTCGCTAATTTCCATAACGGAATAGAAATATGAAAAGCAGGCAAACGGGTGGTGTGATGATCAGTGTGGCAAGGAGAGAATGGGAACAGGGCAAACACTCATCACCGTGTACCTCTTCATTCTCTTTCACTACTCAGGACCGCCGAGAATCATAATGAACTACACACACACCTAGCCGAAAACAAAGTCACAACAAACAAGACCAATACTCCAGTACCCTATGGGAGGCCTCTAGTCTTCTGATTGAAAATTTGCACTTTAAACAGCACCTGAGTGTAAAACAAATAGAAAGACAAAAGGGTGAAAAAAGAAATCTAGTTTTGGCTGCATAGTTACATATATACACAAAAATGTATGACATCCATAACCCCATGTATACTTATTTTAACTCATTAAACAAAAAATGTGTTAATTAATGAGGTTTAGATATACTGTACTGGTAGGAAGACTTCATAAGCTTTCATTATGCTAAGCTACGCTAACTCTTTCTTTCATACTCATCTAACGTGCAAGAAAGCCAAAAAAATTCAAAAATGTCAAGCTGTTTCTTTCTGTTTGTTTACATAATCTGAACTTTAGAGGCTGACCTTGTTTGTTCTTTCTTTCTGATTGAATGACCATGTTATATTTTTGCAGTGGGCCTGAGTACTGTGGCAGCAGCATAAAAGTGCACCTCATTCGCTTTTGAAAATAGAAGGCAACATCTGCAAAGTGAGCCCAATCCTATGGCCCCTTTTTGGGTAGTTAGTGGATAATGGGCTTCACCTCTCAGAGAACATTTTTTATAGCAGACTGCATGCTAACCTGGCAATGTGAATGGGCTGCTGGCTTTGCATTTAGTTTCATGGCTCATATTATTCAGACTTACCTTGTGCAGCGTCCCCCCTATCTCTAAATCTCCCACTGTTTCTGTCTCTTAACTGAAGCATATTGTCTCCCTTTATTGCAGTTGAAATGCATGAGCACGGCATGCACCCTTGGTGCATGCCGTGCTCACCCCCTGCCATTCAAAGTGGGTCTCAGTTCCTCTAACCTGCACGATGCTCCTATAGAATAAATGTCACCACAGCATCCCCTTGCATGAAAAACAGCTATTTAGCTATGTCTAGGTCGCTGTTTAGGTTGTTTTTAGTGATATTTAGTGATATTAGTTTTTGATTTTCAACAATGAATATAAATGCCCTAGAACTCCAATTTTAATTCAGTGATTATGCAATGAATTATCCCTGGTTTAGCAGGAAACAATATATAACTGTACAAACTGAAGTGCAAAACACTGCAAACTGTTTCTGTCTGCATTCATTATATCTGCAGAAGACAAGGTAAACCTTTTTTAGCAAATATCCCTTGTCGGCCTTTGAACAAGAAGAGTAGTAATTGCTGAGTAAAATTCACCATAACACCTCTCATTATACTGTTAGCATTGCATTAGGAACAAAGAGGACTGGCAGAAATATGCTCATGTTGTTTCTGACATTTCCATGTGTCATTGATGGAGTGGGAGATGGTGCTGAGATCTTGCATGCTTGTTTCCACTTACTTAAAGAAAATGGAGGGGAAACACTTTTGTGTCCAACAGTTGTCAGTAAGATTGCTTTCAGTTGCAGATAGTTTCCTGTATGTGTTTATTCTGTAGGTGTTTTTGATATAGATACTAAAGTGGTTTATTATTCTCTGCAAACATAAGCTCTGGCTTTTTAGTAAGACCATCTTTATGTATGTGTGTGTTTGTGTATGTGTGAGATGGTGAACATGTTGACAGTTAGAGGAAAATGAGAAAAAAAGGGCTGAGATGAGAAACGGAATTGAACAGTTTCAGCCACATCAGGTTATGGATGTCCATTTTCAAATACATCCTTATGAATTGCAAGGCACAAGTTTCTTCATGTTTGGATCAGCAGCCTTTTGTGTGAAAAGCTCCGGCTTTGTTTTTGATAAGAATCTCAGAGGCACACTTATCTTGTGAGAGGTGACTGCATAAAAGGATCTTATCTAACATGTACAACTGACACGAATTTACTGTTTTATAGTGAGGAGATTCATAAATCCTCCTTCTCACCATTTTTTAAATGCTACATTTAAGATAGCATGTATGATTTTGAAAAAAAAAAATAGCAAAAAAAAAAACCACATACATGTTTTTTGCTACTCATTCAACATTTTACTCTCCATTTCCAAACCAATTTTCATATCATTCTGCAGGATTGGTACAACAACCCTGAAAGTCAACTGAAATTTTTTTCAGTATGATCAAATTGTTCTGTTTTTTTTCCCCTCAATAATTTCACGCCTCACTGAATGTGAATCAAAGCACAGGTTTATGATATTAAAAACACTGTATCTGTGCAAGGCAATGCACTTTAATTTCTCCTGGTGGCCTTTCAGATAAAGCTGTTTCCCCTACAGAGAAACTCATCTTTTTAAAGGCAAATGTTTGTGGCACACAAACAGATTATCTTATTGGATGACACCCAGAAAGCTGGTGACTAATCAAGCTTCTCCACAGGAAGTCTTTGTGGTCCCACAGGAATTTAGCCTCTGAGGGTTTGTTTCATTAAGAGCTTGGTAGCATCTTGTCAGAAAGACACTTGTTTTCCCCTCAGGTATTTTAAAATGAGATGGAAATGAGCTGAAACAAGGACAAAAGTCTGAGCAATATGTGTATCAATAATGGAGATGGCTTTTTTTAGGGCCGTGTGACCTGCTGTGTTATCCTGTGGAGTTTAATTGGATTAACGCTAAAGAAACGACTCGAAAAGCTGCCCCATAATTACTCAGCATGGGGAAACAAAATGCAAAACGTTCTGAAAGTTTTGAAAATAGAGGGGCATTATGATATATCTGCCTCCATTTTCTAGTTTTGTCCTTTTGCCATGTTTTTACCTGTGTGTGCTGCAATCTGATTTTTTAACTCTCACGCACACATTTGTATGAATATCTTTATGAGGCCATTCACTGACATAATACATTCCTGAGCTCCTTACCTTGACCTTAACTATTACAAAATAGTGCTGCACCCCACTGTCTGTCTAAACCCTAATGTGAACCTAATTCTAGCATTAACTAAAATGAAGTCTTAATCTTCAACCAGAGCTTTGAAGGGGTGTGAGAACGTGAGGACTGGCCAAAATGCCCTCACTCTGATGGTCTAAACCTCAAACTGGCCCTCATAAACATAGTGCTACAACTATAATACACAAACACACACACACACATACTGGGTCATGTGTCCATAAATTCAGAGGGGACATTATATTATGGTGACTTGCTTTTTATCCCCATAGGAAAACACATCCTCATAATGTCACTGAGTAGAAAGATTAACATCTCCAAAACAAGAGCAGGACCTTGACCACAAACATGTAAGTCACACACACTGTTATTCCTGCTGACATCATCATGTAGCTTACAATGTCTTCGAGCTCCACACAGAGAATGACCTTATGCTTATTAAATATGGGTGGAGGGGAGGGAAGGTGGTGAACCGACTCATTATCTCTTCCATCTGTGATTTTTCTATTTTAATGTTTTTCTTCTTTTATGGCATAGCTGCACATAATTTCTAACTGAAAATAACTATGTTGCTTTTGAATTAGTAGCAGCATTATTAAACTAGGAATATAGTAATAAACATAAAGGCAGCTTTTATAGTAAGCATTTTTGTTGCTTTTGTATGGTGAGGTACCACCTTGAACTATCTATATACAGGGTGGTAGCAATACTATGGAAAACATTTCAATAGGAAGCACATTGTTGCAGTATCTTGTAAGAGCTAAACAAGACCTACCCTGCTGTTCTGACCTTTTGATTGAGACCACATAAGTTCACTGGCAGCATAAAATAATAAAATATATAGGCCTTTTGATTTAACCCATAGTTGTCAGTGTAGCCCATCCGAAACTACTTCAGTCACTGCCATCCATTTTCATAGCTGCAGAGACTGAACCTGTTTTACAGGACATTTAAAAATTGTTGTGATTTAAAAGTTGTAGTGATGAATTCAGTCAAATTCATGTGTGCTTGATTTCAAAGGCAGACTATATAAGAAACATAAATATGGACATTATAAAGCTAAGCTAACTGGAGAGTCTAATGTTAGATGACAAAACAGCAGTGGAAGTTTTGAACCCAGCCTTACTCATCTTGCCACTTTGAACTCTTCTTCTGCATTTACCTGTATATTAATCATTTTCACAGAAGATGGTTTATGGTGTATATAGCACGTTCTCATTCCCAGGGTGTCAAATACTACCATTTTCTTTGTCACATTTATCCTTTGGAGTCTTTGCCCTGACATACTGGGTTATGGCAACAGTGAGATGGGTCTGTCTCTCTCATTTTTCATTTTTCAGCATGCAGGGTACTGTTATAAAGCATATTTCATCCTAAACCCATGATGTTTTCTCAAATGTAACCAAGCAGCATTTAGCGCCTTAACCTAACCAACTATCCATCCATCCATTTTCTTAATATCGCTTTCTCTCTTATCCAAATCAGTGTCACGGGAAGCTGAAGCTTATCCAAGCTGTCATAGGGCAAGAGGCGGGGTGCATTGTCCAGGCCTCACTAGTGCCTCACACTGGTGAGGCAAAAGTAAAAAACGAGTGAAAAAGTTAATTAGTCACTAGTCAAAAGCAAAGTAAGTTGCAAAACACAAAGGTCCAAATGGCATGTGAACCACAGTCTCCTGATGGGTAAACAACAATGACTTACCTTATCTTAAGCCGAACTTTGCAGGTCTCAGGTGGACACAGACAGCATCTGACAAAAGGATATTATTTGATGCACTGGCATGAGAACGCATTGACCTTTTATATCTTTTTAAAAAATGTCTTTTTGTGCAACAATGCACACAAATTCATACACTTAAGGTTTACAGCATCATGGCACTCCAATGCTTTTGCACTTCCTATCCTCCAACATTTACCTTACATCAACCCTTTATCCTCTTAGAAAAGACATGTTCTTATTTGTTGTACTACAAAAAAGTGACAGTGAACAATTAGGAGATAAATGGAAGTGCAAATGGATGGAGGCCATAGTTACTAATTTTCAAACTTCCTCTGTGTACTGTATTGAAAGATATTTTTGGTAAATGCCACCAGTAGAAATAGGTATGTTTTTCCAAAAGGTTTTTTTTTTTTTTTTTTTAGCTGGAAAGCAAAATGAGTCACTGCTCTTTTAAAAAGGACATATAATTTTTTTCTTACACACGGAGAGGCTTTTTCATGTAATTAGACACTAACGTAGCACAGAATCCCCTGCTTATATCTCTCTGTATATTAAACATCTCTCCCCTCACATTCTTTCCTACCTCTAGGCGTTATCAAGTCTGCATCCTGAATGTGAATACATATTTCAGCTGGAGAAAGAAGAGCGTCACTGCCTTCAGTACATTGCAGAACAGGGAAACAGAAGCAAAGAAGGTGTGTTTTCCTTTTTCAAATCAAACCATCCTGTTCTCATCATTGCACCGCCTCATATAAATTCATGGGTGGTTGTAGCTCTGGTGTGAAATATAGTAATGTTCACATTAAGTACTAGGGTCTAAGCTGGAATAAAAGCTTCACAGAAAATGATCCATTATCAGGAAAGATTCTTGATGGCGTTCTAACTGCAGAATGAAAACAAACTAGGTGATATATCACTTTGATGCATCTGTAAATGAGACCAATAAGGTTAGTAACGTAAGGATTTATGTATGTAATCTATCATAAGATAACGGTCTTGGTTGGGGCGCTACAGTACTTACTCTTTTTTGTCCTTATGAAACATACATGGAGATGGGTGCTAGGGTGTTTAGATTGCAGTCGCAAGCAGTGTTCATGATATACACCATTTGCCTACATTGCCTACCTCCATGTCTCCATAAGTATATATTTTTAATTGTGTACTTCAGATATGATTTATGGAATCTCTCTCTCTTTCCTTCTGATTCAGCACTCTGATACTTACCTTTTCTAAGCTTCTTTCTCCTCCTGAACCTTTTTTGAAAAGGTTGTTGGCCCTTCTGGGATGCAGTCACCTGCTGGCCACATGCAGTCGTTGGAGAAACTGTACACAGAGCTTGTCCTGCAGTCTTCTCCCTCTTCAGAAATAACACAGGTGACTGTAAGATCACATGGTGAAACTGTGCCGTTATTAAGATAAATTATTAATCCTCTGACGTCAAAGGGTGTTTTTGTTTTTTTTTAATCCTGATGTATTCATAAAGTGTGTGTTTTTTTTTTCATTCAGTGATTAAATTGGTCATTTGGGCATGCTATGAATTTGTTTGCAAGCTTGCCACACTGTCACAGGAGAACGCAATCCAATTAAATTTTTACTAACAGATAAATGAGCAAGTTTGAAAGTGTGCACAGATAGTCAAACTCAAAATGAGCAAACAAGATGTACATACCCAACAGTGTTTGAACAAGACTAAGAGGCCATGCTAGCAGCTCTGTGAAGCTGCATTTTGGCACATTGATGCTCTGGGCAAAACTCAAATGCCATGTTAACTTCATATCAAGTTGATGAGCAGGATGGGTTGACTTGAGAGCAAAACATAACAACTGAAAAAGGTTAGCATGATGACAGACGGTTTTATGAGGATTAAAAGCATCAGCATTTATTCAGTTTTCTGCTGAAGTCAGTCATGTTGCAGCTTAGGAAAGATATGCCAAATCTTTTCTACCCACTGCAGTTAAAATATATAACGGCTGTCTCTGACCTTCTGTGCAGGGAGATGACACTTATCCTGTGAGTGGCAGTACACAAGCTCACTCTACTCCTTAATTTGCACACTATTGTCTACTTCTTAATTTGCACACTCTCTGCTAATTAATTCACACACTCTGCTTTATTGTACAGTAGCAATATCTCAAATTCTATTTATATTCTACTTTTTATTTTATATATTTATTCTTTTTTACCTAATTTTGTAGTATAGTAGCCTGTCCTGTATTTGTATATATTTTATTGCTTTCTACCTCATGTCTATTTTGTGGTGTGTTTGTATTTGTGCAACACTGCAATTTTTGGGGATCAGTAAAGTAAACTATCTATCTATCTATCTATCTTTTGATCTATCTTTACTCCTCCTAGAGTATTGGTCAGTATTTGATCAAACTTGCACACAGTGATCACCTAACTAGGCTTCCCCCAAATTGTGCTCATGCTCAAGGTCACATTTGTCGTTTTATGGACACTTTTCCATTTTCACAGCATAACCTTCATGCACACTGCTTACAATTTCACCAAATTCTCTGTCCTGATGTACTGAACAATATTTAAGTCAAACTTTTAGCAAAGTTATTCATATGAGATTCTTGATGTTGATCAATTTTATTTGCACAAAATAATCAAGAAAGAAATTAATGAAATACCAAATAATGTGATAGCTTGAAATATCGATTCTCCATGTTGCATACCACTTATATCTTGTTAGATGATGATGATGATGATCATAGAGGGAGTGGTCCTTTGGTTAACTCCCAGATTAGGAAGGCATGGTTGAGACCTTCCTATCACCATTATGCTAACATCAATAATATGGTCAGCACTATGACATGCTGATGATTTCACATACACTATATTGCCAAAAGCATTTGCTCGTCTGCTTTCACACCCATATGAACTTGAGTGACATCCCATTCTCAATCCATAGGGTTTAATATGATGTCGGCCCACCCTTTGCAGTTATAACAGCTTCAACTCTTCTGGGAAGGCTTTCCACAAGGTTTAGGAGTGTGTTTATAGGAATTTTTCACCATTTTTCCAGAAGCGCATTTGTGAGGTCAGACACTCATGAGAAGGCCTGGCTCACAGTCTCCGCTCTAATTCATCCCAAAGGTGTTCTGTCGGGTTGAGGTCAGGACTCTATGCAGGCCATTCAAATTCTTCCGCACCAAACTCACTCATCCATGTCTTTTTTTTTTTTTTTAACCTTTCCTGTTCTTGCGGCTTTGGCAAGCAGACTGATGAACTGAATGCCTTTTTTTG
>VUQI01063744.1:0-25502 GCA_015106735.1 Paratilapia polleni | reverse complement strand
ATTTATCTGTATTCACTTAATTCATTTGTGGTTCTCTGGTTCTAAGCGCTATACAGCCTTTTTTAAAAGTAGCTATACTCTATTATTCTGACGCACACTCACTGCTCTCCAGAACGTCCTGAGTTATTCATGCACTAAGCTTGGCAAGATAAAATGCTCAGATTTGAATTGGGAGGATTAAACTGTAGCTATATTCATATTAAGCTTTTTCTCTTTCCACTCATACATGAAGCTCTCCATGCCCTATGACTCAGTTCCTGGGATTAGCAAGTTGGAGACAAGAAAAAAGGACCCATACATACATCTCGAAGTTAAATATTATAAAATACAAATAGCTGTGTATGTGTCTGTGTGCATGCTGCTCTGTGTGTATTTATAGCAGTGACATTTGGCAGTGTGAGGGGCCTGGTGGGACAAGTCAGTTCCAGCTTTCAAGGTGATTACCAAGTGGTCTGTTCAACCCATTCATTCATTCATTTTACAGCAGTTACTGCACATTCATACCTTACCATATTCAAGTCATCTTGGCTTCAAATCATGAATCAGCTCCAGCCATTGCATAGAGATAAAGAACTTGTACCACCAAAGCTAGATTCAGACGCTCGACGTGGTGTCCTTAAAGGAATGGCCCACAGATAATACTTCGCATCTTCTGGAATTCAAATATTTATCTCACGTTGGTCTAAAATGTGTTACTGAAAGGTTTCTACCGCAACTACACAGCAATAGTAAAAACTAAATATCTTTAGAATCTTGTCACGCCACTTTATAGCAGTGCCGGCGCCATTGCGCTGTGATGGCAGTGTTGGTATGTCGGTCAGTCCACCACTGATTGATGGATTAAACTTAGTGAAGACATTCCCAGGATAATTCATCTTACTGGCTTCTGTGTTTTGTATTTTTAAACTTCATCTAGAGCCACCATCGCATTAAACACTTACTAACTAAATGCTTATTGTGGAGGCACGCCGTCTAGCCTGCCTCCTCAGTTCCAAGTAAAGACAGCAAAAGCATCTGTAGTGACATCACACCAGCAACATTTCACAAACGACACCTTATTTCACTATATTTCAGTTTAAATCTGGACACAAGTGACATTTTTTGAGAGCTTGACCTCAAGAGTGTTTCAAGCTTGTTAATTTAATTAATAAGTGGTTGCTAGTGTCACACTTGGTTGTACATATGGAATGTGTCAGAAACAGAAGTGCAACAAATGGGAAAAAAGAAAGTACTAGAGAGAATCCCAGCATAAAAGTCAGACTGCCCCACCCCAGCTCTAATGCCTGAACCCCACATCTGATGAGTGATTCTGGCTAAGAAACCATTAGAGGAGCATTCCTTCAAGATTATATAAACATGTAAACCTTACTCCTGGCAAGATGTGGATGTGCTCTTTAGTACCACAGCCTGTAACCTCTGCCCAATTATGTGAGCCTCTGAACACACATAACCCAGTTTACAGGTTGTGAATTTCTATGTTTTGTGTGTACAGTGTAAAAAAAAAAAGAAGCGCTGACTGGTAAGTCAGTGCATGTGGCATATTGGATGTGGCACGTTGCTGGTCTCATGCACTCGCTGACTTCCTTTCCCTGGTGGAATGTCCAAGTTTCAGTGCCCTACGGTTGAGTCATTAAACAGTCACACACAGCCACACAGGCAGATTGAGTAGGCCACATAGCTCAGTGTCTGACTCCAGCACATTTGTGTGGGATATAAATATGTAACACTTCAATGAATATTACATACATGTTCTTCTCACTTTATCTGGGACAGTGTCTTCAAAAATAATAAATATTACTCCTAGTGTTGTGTTAGGAACTAAACTGTGGCTGCAGCTCATCCTACTTTAATAACATATATTATTCCCTAGGTGAATATTTAATCCCGAGTGGTTAAAGGGACACAGCTATTTTTAGTCACTTACAGAGGAACTATTTTACTGTCTTTCTACAAGGTGTAATTGAGGAAGTTTTAATCAAATAGGCCACATTGTAGCCACATTTTACTCTTTAACTAAAATTGTTTTTCGGTTCCCTCAAGGTTATAGTAATCAGGGTTTCCAAAAACATCTACAGTAGCTAAATGACATAAAAGATTTAAGGGAATAGTTTGACGTTTTCACTCGTTGAGAAGTACAGTATACTGTGAGTAGTTATTAGTCAGGTTTAGTTGTGCTGGTAGGTGATATTGTTACCTTCTGCACAGAGACAGGGTGTTTCTGTTCCGCTAAGCTTACTGGTAGTAGCCGTATAATTAAAGCACAAACAACTTCTCATCTAACTGTTGGCAAGAAAACAAAGAAAGTGCATGAAAAAAGAGCACTTCACAAATTGTCAACCATTAACAGAAGATCTAGATTTTGCAATTTCCTAGAAACGTTGATGATTTTCTTTTTCAGAATTATCCCCTAATTCCAAGATCTCAAAGAAATGTAGGACAAAATAAGTGAATTCAGAGTTCCCATGTTCATTTTTTTTACTGCCTTGTGTATTCAAGGGGCATATCTGTCTGTCACATGACCATATTAATCACAGTATAGACTTCAAAGACCGATAGAAAGTGTATGATAATCTTATCATTCAGCTAGACAAAAAGGAACAAACAGACGCACACACAGGTTTTATCATCTGCTTCTGTCAGCATAATGTGTCTCAACTTGAGGGAAATGCTGTCACTGTGTATCCACCCACTGTCAAAGCACAAAATGAGAGAGAAAAACAGAGGGTAAGAGAAAGAGGGAAAGCAAGAGTGTACGTGTATGAGCGAGAGTCAGTGACGGTGCTACCTAAAGTCCTGAACATGACTCATGCTTTAAACAGCCTCAGACAGCTGGGGATCAAATCCAGTCTGGGCCTGAGAAAGCTGTCATTTCACTGTGAGCTTCTATTATGACACAAGCTCTAGTTTCACAGAGTATCGTAATAAATGTAGAACAGTTAAACCCAAAATGTACAGTTCTCACCAAACTATGGCTGTTGTAACTGGCTAAGCTAACTGTGACTAAATGGTTTGTTAGGTTTTCCATGCAGTATCTGTGCTGCTGTGCTGAAGGTCAGTTTGTCCATGTGATTGGTAGGCAGTGTACACTAATTATCTATGCAGGACACTTGGAAAGTAAGTGTTCTTTCTGTATAAAATAATTTATACCTCATATTAGCGAAGGGAGATGTACTGAATAGTGTTCATGTAGTAAGCGTGCAGCAACATGTACTTAATGGTGCACACGTTTGACTTCGGTGTAACCCTTGACCTCTTCAAATAAGACATTGTGCAAAGTGTCTGTCAGTGATTGCAGTATTACCTCCTAACTATGCACGCTAGATGAGACAGGTAAGGAAATTAAAGCACAGATGTCAGCATGAGCATTACATGAAATTTATAAGGAACTCTTAACTTGCATCTGCTCCTGCAGCGTAAATATGCTGAGCTAATGTGGTTTGGAGAATACAGTAAATACCTGTTCAAGCTTGTCAAGGCTTTCCCTCATCAGTAACAACCAGTGTCAACTGACTGTACATGTGATTTTCTATATTTTTGTCTGTCAACACTTCCCAACAAAAGATCAAAATAAAGAATCAAGCTTCCTAACAAAAGTGGCTGGGATGAGAATTAGCACCTCAAAGTCTGAGGCCACGGTTCTCAGTCGGAAAAGGGTGGAGTGCCCACTCTAGGAACAAGTTGAGGAGGAGATTAAGTATCTAAGGGTCTTGGTCATGAGTGAGTTAAGAGTGGAGTTGGAGATTGACAGACAGATTGGTGTGGCGTCAGCAGTGATGCGGACACTGTGCCGAAAAGCGAAGCTGTTGAGTTACCGGTCGAGCTACGTTCCCACCCTCACCTATAGTCACAAGCTGTGGGTAGTGACCAAAACAATGAGATCGCGGATACAAGCAGCAGAAATGAGCTTCCTCCAAAGAGTGGCTGGGCTCAGCCTTAGAGATAGGGTGAGTAGCTCAGTCATTCGGGAGGGGCTCAGAATAAAGCCGCTACTCTTCCACATCAAAAGGAGCGAGTTGAGGTGATTCAGGCATCTGACCAGGATGCCTCCTTTGAGCCTCCTAGGTGAGGTGTTCCGGGCATGTCCCACTGGGAGGAGGCCCCAGGGCAGACCCAGGACATGCTGGAGAGATTACATCGCTTGGCTGGCTTGAGAACACTTTAGTATCCCCGCAGAAGAGCTGGGGGAGGTGGCTGGGGAGAAGGAGGTCTGGGCGTCTCTGCTTAGACTGCTGCCCCCAATACCCAGATAAAGGACAGAAAATGGATGAATGGATAGATGGATGTATGGCTTCCTAACAAGTATGGTCTGTGTAGCCAAAGTCTGACACAGCTTATTCTTTTGTGCCACCACAAAATGATTAAAAGTGTATGAATGATTCACAGTGGTTGTGTTACATGTTCTTTTGCTATGATGAAGATATGCACTACAGGTAATTGAACAGGCCCGACATACACCATTTTACAACTGTAAAAACTGTGTATTAAGCTATAAAAAAAAAAAAATTATTTCCAATTTGAAACATATACTAAAAACAGTGCCCAGAATTATACAGAAGGGTTGGGAAGTCAGAAAAACTAACACACTGAAGGATTTAGTATTTCCAAAGGATTCTTACCACACACCGACACTTGTTCAGAACCCTTAACTGTCACATTTTAATGCACTCGGTACCTGTTTAGTGTGATTTTTTAGTGTCCATGGTAGTCAGATTAAATAGGTCCCTAAACATCTGGCATAGATGGTGTTTGAGAAGGTAGTTGCAGATGGGAGAAGTCTGCTTTGAATTATGTGGTAAATGCTGTAAAAAAAAAAAGAAAAAGATTTTATTTTTATCACAAACCACAATCTTTTCCTGAAGCTAACCAAGTCATTTTGTTGTCTAAACCTAACGAAACACTAACCGAAAAAGAGAAGTCAACTACGAAAGGAACCGATTTAAAAATAGGTGGCCCAGATGTGACTCAAATTCACATCTTCATGTTTTAGGTCCTGGGAATATGCGGCCCTATTAATGTGGGCTTTTGTTGATTCCTATTCATCAAAAGCCAGCCAAATAGTATGCAAGAGCAGTTCCCTGCACATCAGAAAGTGTATGCTGATTTAAAATGTGAAGGAAAGGAGCCCTGGCCAAGCATGAGTATGTGACGAGTTAGGGGGTCTCTACAGAGTAAAAATATGCAATGCTGTTTTATTTTGGAGACAAACACTTCAAATCATAGTCTTCTATGTGTAAACCAAAACTCTCTGGTTGACTCAGTGTTGGGAGGCATGCCAGGTCATGTTGAAGAACTGCCAGAATGATGATTAGTCTGTGTGATGACTGGGGTTGAAGTGGGTGGAGAAAGAGAATAAAGCCAGCTCAAGTTTCACTTCCATTCATGTGATCTTAGCGTCTAATGGGGCCGATAAGAAGAACGTAATGTTGTTATGCTGTCCTCTCTGAGCTTTAAGTGGACTGTATAATGTGTGTTAAGTAGTGTTGCTGAACTCCAACCCAAGTTAAAGCTGTGTTTTTATTAGTTTACAGATGATATACTGGAGAGTTACGCCAGAACATGCAAAACTGAATCTGGCACTTGGCTCAAAAGGACCTCTGAGGTGTGTGGGTATATGGGAGTGTACTTCCTTCAACCAGTCTAATTTCTCAGGGCTTTTAAAGCGACACACATGAAACACTCAGACATGATACTGTGAAGACTTGACAGAGTGGATTCAGCCCTGACTTGACTGGTTAAAGAGTTCACAAAAAAGAGAGAAAAAAAAAACAGGGGCTATAATTTCTTTGTGAAACACCACAGCTCAACATCGAGAGGCTTGAAATTTATGTGCTGCTGTAATTATGATGTTTTGAAAACAGGACAGAAACAGTTTTTTCTTTTTGTTATTATTTCTTTTTCTTTCCTGATTTCAAATGGACAACATGCGGTCACTGTTGCCATGGTGATGTCCACAGATCCTGCTCTCATCCTCAGTGTGGGTTCAATATAAACATGAGAGGAGACTGTGAAGCTGTGTCTGAAGCATGCAGGAACAATCAGAGAAGATTCCTGTGGGAGGACAAATTAAGTCACACAGAAGGAATGACATGATCGCGTAGAGGCACAATAACGGGAAGCGGCGCTATTACAATGTGGCCCCTGAGACTAAAAAGTTGATTGAAAAATGCTAAAATGCCTAACAAAAGCTTTATAACCTTATCCCTGTGCAAACCCATTTAGTTGTTTACACCCCCTCACTCTCTTGTTCCATTCTAACCTAGTAGTTTAATTTCTGTAACACTGAAATGCATTAAACACATGGGAACAGTACTTTATCACAGGTATAAGAAACATACCACATATTAGCAGAAAACAGGTTTGAAAGAGTGCCAACCACTTTTGAGCTAAAATCAATCTGTGTTGCTAAAGATACTTAAACTTATGGTGGCATATGTATTGTGGTATATTTAAGTAATATCAAAAGAGTGTACAAATTATAGTGGGTGCCCCCTAAATATTTTTATTCACTCATAAGCTGCTGATGGTACATGGGACACAGTTGTCTTGTGGATTGTCCAAAGTAGGAGTTCTGTTTTCTTGGCATGGCTGCTAACCAGGCTTTGGCATGTGCCGCCTTACTTTTCACTGCACAGTTTGGCATATTTAATCTTAAAATACAAGCTTGGCAATATTTTGTAATTTTCTTAATATCATGAGATTGTGTGAAAAGACCAAAACCTGTGGTAGCCCATTTCCATTGCTGTCTGACTTACAAATCCAGAGGATCTTTAAAGAGAAATATTTCTTTAGTCCTAAGGTATTTCATCAAACGGTTGGTCACCGTAGTTTTTAGTAAATGTTACTCAAATTAGCTAGATAATTTCAACCACACATTAATGCACATTTGTTTTTTGTTTTTTTGAGTAGTTGATGGCAGTAAATGGTGTGTTTGGAGTCCACTAGAAACAAAGCATGAGGCCTGGCAGTGAAGTAACCCAGTGTAACATAGTGGCTCGGTAAGAGTTTTTAATAGTATTCGTAAAACACTGAACATATAAGGCACAGAGAAATTAGATCTATCAGACATGGGAAACAAAGTTATTGAGACTTAAGACTTACATGATGCCACTGCACCCACTGAGAAAAATTTCACTTCCTGTTTATACATTATTTTTATTTCCAGTCAATACCCACAAAGCAGGTTCAGCTGTGTGTGTTATGTAATTGTATTACGCTGTTTAGAGTGTCACATTATGCCAGGATTTACCTCCTTTGTGGGAGACACAAATCAAGTCCCCATGAAATGTTAGGTTTAATGGTGAAGACTTGTTAGGGTGTGTGTGTGCGTGAGAGAGAGAGAGAGACTTCAAAATCAAAGGCTTTTATGAAATATTCTGAGCATATGGTGACCAGGCCTCTCAGGACTCCAACAAAGAAATCTAATCTCTTGTTGTCAACTGAGGCTCATATAGAGACTATAGAATATGACAGGTAACCCCCCACACACCCCATTCAGACACACACAAACATACACACCACCTTCCCCCAGGACAGCAGGAGTTGTGAGGGACCATGCTGATCCAGGATAAAGCTCTGGCAGGGCCTGCTTCCCACCTCTGTATCTGCAGTAATTAGATGAGTGCTGTTGGTGAGCAGCACTCAGGAAATTGGTCCCGTACAGCCACTGTCTCTGCTGTCAGTGTTTTCAGGAGGTGAGTACAGGTGGTGCAAGCAGAAAGGATGATGGTTGCAAGGTAGAAATAAAGAATAAATGTGAGGACTAGTGGGCACTGAGAGACACGAGGAAATAAAAATGGCATGGTGGCAGAAAGTGACAAATCAAGAGACAGTCTAGACAAAGAGCACGTGTGAAACGTCCATCAAGATTAAGGGTGAAATGAGTGTGCCGTCGAGGAAGTGTCACTGTCACAGCATCTCTCCTCTCTCCCACCCACTTGTACAATAATGAGAGTATTGCACACACATGATAGCGAGAGCCTCGCCCAGAGTGTGTCTCCACGCTTGGTTCAATTTGCTCTTTCAGGACATAGGTGAGGTGAAAATTGCGTTAAGGTGAAAAGGATCAGGTGTCATTGGAGAATTAGTGAGAGAAGTGGAGAGAAGAAAGTGATATTGCGACAGGGTGACAAATAGCCAGTATGGCCTCAACAGTCAGAGGCGACAGAGATGGTATTTACTTCCAGTAAAAGCAATTGTAAAACTATGCAGTAAAATAAAGTCCATACCCACTGCACACCGCTATTGTATTAGTGTCTGATCACCTCTAAACTCCTCTGGAGTAAATAGCCTGCAACAAGGACATCTTTTAAAGGAATAGTCCAGCACTTAAGGAACTGTTTGTTGAGTGAAATTAGTGTCTAAAGATGACACTGTCCCTTTCAAAACTTGTTTTTACTCTACACTGAATTAGGGAGGGTCATGTGATGCTACATTTTCTTGAAAAACATTAGCTTATCCATCACTCATCTTTGGAGGGTTTCCTGTAGGTTTGGGTGACAGGTCGGCAATATATTTCAATATATATCTATGCTGGTGAACATGTGGCTTTTCAACTATGAGCGTGAGAAATTTTCTTCAGCACGTAGATTTTAGGTATTTTGAGCCTCAAAAGTGAACCTGCATTCTGTCATAAATATTTTCCCGATGAGTTTATGGTCTCAGTCGCCAGTTTCAAGTTTTAATGAATAAAACTTCATGTGTGTTTGGTAAATTATAACAGGACATGCTTTACCACAGGCCTACCTTGCTACTGAAAGGTGGCTACCATATGTGCATTGTCTCCCGATTTCATAATCAGAACCGCCCCACACTCGCAGCATCTGGTTTCCAAAATCTAAGATTGCGACAGCAAAAACACTTGGCTTGAGCCTTCAAAAATGGGACTTCGCAAATCAATGCACAGTTGTACTTACAGAAGGCTCCATAGGCCCTATTCACACAGGGCTAAGTGCTAAAGACCATTTGGCAACTGCCTGGCAACCACCGATTGCGAGGAAAAAATGAGTATTCTCCAGCAGTTTGAGAGTGGTTGCTGGAAGTTGTTGGCAGCTGCGGTGAAACTGATTGCTAAAGTCGTAGTGATGCAGGTCTAGAGAACAGTCAGTTACCCTGTGGTAACCACCAGTCACTAGGGAAAAATGTATATTCCCAGACTGGTTGGTGAGTGGTTGCTGGCAGTCACTAGTTGAAACTGGTTCCAAAGATGTATATGGGGCTGCACCGAAAACCTCCTTGCAATTGCTTTGATCCCTAGCAGATTGCAGCGGTTGCCTGTAATTTGTATAGAAGATGCCAACCTGTCTGCAAACACTTGCCAACTACTTGCTAAGTGGTGGTGAACTGGTGAAAAGTACAAGTCAAACTGGAAACAGAGACCGTCAAAGTAAAAGTCGCACCTTTTGAAATGTGTTGGTTTCAGCAGTAAGGCACAACTATTTTTGGTTTGCATTGCACTTTTTCAAGTTTCACTACCACTTGGTGGTCAGTTAACAAGTGTTTGCAGAGAAGTCAGCATCTTCCATGTAAACTACGGGCAACCGCTGCAGTCTGCTAGAGGAAAAAAGCAATCACAAGGAGATTTTTGGTGCAGCACCCTCTTTGCAACCAATTTCACTCATCAACAGCCAGCAACCACTCACCAACCAGTCTTTTTTCCCTAGCAACCAGAGGTTGTCAGGGGGTCCCTGACCAGTTTCTAGGCCTAAGATGGCAAATGATGGCAAACATTTTGCTTGAGTCTTCAAAGACGTTGCAAATAAATGCACTGCTGCATTTACCGAAGGCTCCTTAATAATGACTGGGTCGGTTGTGATGAAACTAAGATATCCCAAAGAAGGACTACAAAAACTTGTTTAACGCAACTATTATAAAAGAGAAAAAAAGATATCTCATTACAGAGCTTGTAATTTTAAATAACTCATATCATACTGTATATAAAATGAAATTAAATGCTTGTTACATTGGGATTAGTTGGGATCTTACCCACTCATATTTTCTATTCCCGCTGGAGAGATGATCCAGTCTAACTCTGCCTTTATTAAGGCTTTTGGTGACTGAAGTCAAATTTAAATCATGATAATCCTAAAGACTGCAATAAAGCAACTGACATAATTACATTGTGTATGTTGCATTACATTCACTTTGATCATTTTAATATGGCTTATAAAGTTTATTTAGAGAGCTTTTTTAAAAATAAAAATCTATGTTCTTCACAGAAGGAAACAGCTTCATAAGAAGCAGATTTTATAACAGCAGTGTAATGTTCATAGTTCAGCTGTAGGTTCAATACAGCCGGTCAATGAAAGTTCAAAGCATATCAGCAGGTTATGGCATGAAATGGAAATGCTAATTAACATTTATCTGTGTCACCTGTCAGTTATGGTGACTGTTTTTAATGATGGTCAAATAGTGCATGGCTATGAATTAAAGGAATTCCTTTCTTTTTGTAAAGGATGGTTCAGTGTATCCCCTGATAAAAGAGGTAATAAAGGAAGCACTGTAGCACATTTTCCTTAGTATTTAGAGAGTTCAATCCACTCTTATTATGGCTGCTTCACAGATACTTACAGGTCACATCACTCAGTTAGGAACCTCCCTTAGCAAATTCGACAATCCGACCATCTTAGCAAACTTACATTAGCACTTAGCTGAAACCACTCACCTGCCTTAGTGTAACCTAACAGAGTCACTGGCATGACTGAGAACTCTAGTCTTGCTAAATTTATGTTTGTCTATAGAATGAAACCTTGACGCTAACCAAACAAACTGTTTTCACCTGCTTTCAGTCTGTTTACTATAACAAGCTAAGCTAACTGACTCCTGGTTCTACCTCATATAGCCCTATACTGAACTATTTCTGTGATGCATTTAGAATCTGAAAGGTCTATACTTGAAATGTTGACAGGTTCATGGACTCAAATACACTTTAAACAGATAAGATAGCAGTTGAGGAAGACAAATGATTGATGTATTTATCACTTTTGTGCATGTCACACAGCTGTTTCAGTTACCACCAGGCCATATTAACTATTGTCAAGTGCCTTAACCATGGTTTAGAAATTAGTGAGGTCCAGAATTTTTTCTTTTAATGTATTATGTTTAAGGTGTAGCACAGGTGTGCTCCAATGACCAGCAGAAAAGGCTACACTTCTCAAGAGACCTGGTCCTAGAGTTGCAATATAATAAAAACCAGAAACCAGTGTAAAGGACTTCATTTTGTACACCTTCCCTCTTTTGCCGGAGCAACTGTGTATATAGAAATATGGAAGATGAGTGTTGTGTGAAATTAAACAAACTAACAAATTACAGATTCTCTCCTTCATTTGACATGAAAATGGCACAAGAGAAAAAAATGACAATGGCCCTGGTCCTAATGTGCCTCTGATACATTCTTTGTGCCTGAATCAACACAATTATCTTTCCTCATAAGTTATGCTACAACCCAACCCCCTACACACTACCCAATCAGAAACACTGTAGGATGGGACATAACTTCATAGAATTTCCAAAATAAAAGCCATCTAGCATGTCACGCAAGAGCTTGTGCTATTTTTTACAGTCTTGGTTCAGACCTTGATAACCAGACCCCGATAAACAGACCTCAGTAACCAGAGGTTTACAGTCTTGGTCCAGATCTTGATAACCTCATAGCTGGTTACGGCTAAGATATTGTCTCATACTAACTCAAAGTTTTCTATCAAAATTATTTCGGTCAGAATGAAAAAAAAAGTGAAAGTGAACAGAGTTTGACTTGCTTGCTAGCTACAAAATGGTGCGGTAGTTGTGTGGCGGTGTTCCCTTTTTGGTGGATCTTACCATGCATTTTACATTTAAAGCTGAGCTAGCCTACCTACTTTCATCCAAGTTGCACAAAAAAGGAATTTGAGGCTGATTTTATAATCTGACGGACGATGTATTCCCAAATGGTGGGGTGTTCCTTTAACATTACCCTACCTGCTACCTAGCCAGCAGATCAGCTATGAGTGAATTTGATGGCCCAAACCCAATACGGAGGAACAAGTGCAAGTCATCATATTTCCTCATATTGGATTTCTTGCTGTTCTAAGGAGCCTGAGGTGTGCGCTCACGTGAAATTAGATTACTGCCTGCAATATGTACACCCTTCGGTGATGGTTCCCGTTAGCTGGAAGCTGACAGAAGATGTTAATTGGCTTCTTTACTTGCAGTGGCAAGACTGTTGATCAAGCTTTGGCATGCAACATGCCCTGGGGGGTGAGACATTTTTGCACTTTGTGAGGATTTGCTGACGATATCTGATTAGGCCACCCTCTGCTATCATTATTGCGGTCTGTTGTCAGATAAGATACCCAAAACAAAAGACACAGCATGTTTTTTAGAATACATTTGAAAAGGGGGTGATGATCAAATCCATCAGTGGACAAAAGAAATGATTAAATGTCAGGGTTGCTTAATTATTACAAACTCTGAATAACAAAAGAACTGTGACAAGATAAAGGGGCTTGAGGTTAAAAAAAAAAAAAAATGTGATAAGCACAACAGTGCCGGCTCCAAAGTCACATGCGTGTGCCTGCTAACCAAACTCTTGCAGAGCAGAACAGAAAAGGACAGTGTCAAAGAAAAAAAAAGAAAAAATAGTCTGTTGTGTAATGACAAGAGTAAAAGAGAGCAGGGAGAGGAGCTAATTGCAAAGATAGCAAAGAGGCCAAGAAATATAGAAGGGAGAAGGGAGAAGGGGTGAGTGCCTGATCGTCTGCAGATAACGCACATAATACAAATGAAAGTAGACTTATAGATAAACTGAACACAGGGCTGGTTGGCACAGAGCATCATTTACATGTCAGGGCCTGGCAGAGATATCATGTCACTGTGCTCTTGTTACTGCAGCTGTCCAGCCTGCACTTGTTCATGTTTTTGTGCAGCTGCTCTCAACACGCATCATTTGCATTAACTGATAATCTCTAAGTCTGTAGGGAAACATCTCCAGCACTGACCTAATGCAGGGAGATCGTGGGTGTGCACCACATTTGTGGATGTTTCGTATTCTTTGCATGTGAATGAATATGTGATTAGGCAGTTTTATGTGCAGCTAGTTTGAGACTGTTCAGGTACAAATGAATGCACATGTGTTCATGCCTACATACATTTTCTTGTTCATACTGTATGTGATATTGCATGCACATGTGCTGGACATGTATATTTGCATATGTAACTTAAATACTAGTGCATTTCAAAACATTGGAATATTAGTAATTTAAATAAAAAAGGTAAACTTTCAGGAGGTCAATGCTGAAAAGGCTATATGTTCACAGAGTGCTGTTTCAAAGCATATTAATGGAAGGTTGACTAGAAGGGAAGAGATGAACAAGCAACAGGGATAACCGCAGCCTTGAGTGGATTGTCAAGAAAAGTTGATTCAAGAACTTGGGAGAACTTCACAAGAAGTGAATGGAGGCTGGGAAAAAAAGTGATCCAAAGTCCTCTTTTCAGATGAAAGTAAAATTTGCATTTCATTTAGAAATAAAGGCCCTAGAGTCTGGAGGAAGAGAAGAAAGGCACAGAATCCAAGGTGTTTGAAATCCAGTGTGAGGTTTTTGCAGCCTGCTGGTGTTGGTGGTGGTTGGTCCACTGTGTTTATTAAGTCTAAAGTGTCATAACGGGCTGTGAGGCAGGCAGGAGGAGGTCCCAAATGCAAGACTCGGAACGCAGGGAGTAAACTAAAAGCGAGCATTTAATGCTGGTAACCAGGAACAAGGAAAATAAACAATATACCAAAACTTGCAAAGGAATAAAAGCTAAACCAAGGAATACCAAAAAGTCCAGGAAACGCTAGGAATACAGAGCATGGGAACACACAGCTAATACAGAAGGAACACACAGCCATGAGGGGACGACGCAACAAGGAACAGAGACAAACTGAGGACTTAAATACACATGGGAGGTAACGAGGGGAACAGGGAACGGCTGGGCACATACCAGGGAGGATGAGACACAGGTGAACTAAACCAGGAACTCAGGAATAACAGGAACATGAAATGCAAACATGGGGAGCATGGGAGGGCTGGACAAACTGAAACAATAACTACCAAAATATAAGATATAAACAGAACTCAAAACACCGGGTCAAATGACCCGGGACCAAAATACAGAAAACTATTAGCAGCCAAAATAGAAAATAAAATACAAAAACTCAAAAGAAAATGTGTCAAAGACCCAGGGACCATGACATAAAGTCAATGTAGGTGTCTACCAGGAGAGCACCTCATGCTTCCATCTGCTGACAAGCTTTCTGGAGATGCCTATTTCATTTTTCAGCAGGACTTAGCACCTACCCAGAGTGCCAAAACTACTACTAAATGGTTTTCTGACCATGTTATTACTCTGCTTGACTGGCCAACCAACTCGCCTGACCTGAACTTCACAGAGAATCTATGGGTTACTGTCAAGATGAAGATGAGAAACACCCGACCCAAAAATATAGATGACCTGAAGGCCACTATCAAAGCAACCTGGGCTTCAGTAACACCTCAGCAGTAGCACAAGCTGATCGGCTCCATGCCACGCTGCACTGATGCAGTAATTCATGGTAAAGGAGCCCCAACCAAGAATTAAGAGTATAAATAAACAAACTTTACATATGTTGGACATTTCTCTATTGTAAATCCTTTTTTGACTAATCTCAGGAAATATTTTAATAATTTGAAACACAACAAAAGGAGGCATGAACTATTTCACTTTACATGTAATGACTATAGAATATATGAAGGTTTATCTTTTTAAATTCAATTACAAAAGAAAAAAGAACTTTTTCTAAATATTGCAGTTGTTTTTAGGTGCACTGGTACACGCTGTTCTACTTGTTATTATTTTTGTGCCTCTGTCACTATTTAATGTTTCTGCATTTTTTAATAGGGAAGGTTTGTTTGCTTTGTGTGAGGTGATTACCCAGTGAGGCTGGGATCGAAAATCCATGCAGCTTTGAACAAGGCCCAAAACACACACATGCAGTATAATACTCTTAACACTTAGATCACGTTTAATTCAGCGGGGGCAGTGATCCCTCCCTATGAGGCCAACATTATTTTAACACACAGAGTGTAAATGGTAAATCGACTGGTGTGTACTATTTAGTGTATGACCACCATCCAGTTCTACCTTGTAAGCTACAAGGTCCATAACAAAAGTGTAAGCTACATGAAACATCATACCCAAATTCTTATTTCAACAACTATTTCACTATTAGAAAACAATGATGTAGGAGTCAAATACCTCGATAGCTACACTGTTATTGTGTTCATGTGGTTAAGCGCTGTAAAACATGATCCTGTAAGTGTCTAGCCATGATTTAGTGACTTGTTTTCGTTGATCGGTTAGTGGTAATAATTTGCTGCTGAATAGGGAGGACTGGCCAGTAATAACTGCAGCTTCCAAAAACTTAATTTATAAGCTTGCTGAGACACACCTACACACACCCAGATTTATATTTACGACATAACATACACTGTGAAAACACACCTGCCATAGCAGCCAGACACAACCTCAGTCTAGACTAAATCTGTCATTGCCCCACAAGAACAGGGTTCCTTGTTTCTGTGTCCAGCCAGAGCTGAGCCCTCTGTATTTATGAGGGTATTTCCGACCGTGCGGTATTAAGTAAAGGCAGGAACAGGTTAGTGGAGCGTAAAATGCCCCCTTCATGTATAACAAAGCTGTTCTTTGAAGATTAGCATACTGTCTACTGCTGGACATAGATTTAGGTTTAGTGTGTACCACTGAAATGATCAAAAATGCACATTTTGCAGCTAAAGCTATAAAAGAATATGGTTTTTGAGTTACTGTGAAGTTGCACGTCTGTGCTTGTGTGTATGGTTCAGCACATGGGCCATTATATAGACGATAAAAAAATGGAGGAAAAATACTGTTGATTGTAATTGGCTAGGGCGGTGGCATGCCTCAACTCAAGAAACTCTTTGATTGTGGGAAGTCAAGTGTGCTTAAATATCTCCACTCAGGCAAAGGCAGACCCCCTCACTGCAGTGATTGTTTCCAATATGGCTTTATTTTCCCACAAGGCAAAGTTCAACTGTAAGCTGCAAAACAGTTCCTGAATACAACAAGATGAATGTCTTCAGTATAATTTGGAACTTTATGTTTATGTGTTATGTAATGAAACAACAGATACATTACACAGGAAAATAAATGCAGATGTCCATTATTGACATAATATAGAATACTAAGAAACAAAGACAAATAAATAAACAAAAATAATGATTTTATTGCATGACATTCAACTGAATGTCTGTTATATAATACATGCAAATGCTGTTCAAATTTTCTCTTTATGTAGAGGACAACAGGGACTTTATTGCAGTATGTTCGCATAACAACAACATTCCCCAAAACAGAAAGCATACCAAAGTACATGATGTGTACCCATGACCCCTGCAGAGTTTTTAGTTACTATATAATGATATATAAAGATTTATTGCAGTATTATATGGTCAAAGTTTACCTTAGAGATATGTTGGAAAACAACCATTAACCTGTCATTTGGTTGCAATTAGCATTTATCTGTGGAAAAGTCCCATTAATTCAAAATATTTTAGTTTCACTGGAATGAACAGTTGACGGAGAGTAAAAATAAGAAAGTCACAGTTACAGTATAAAGTCCAAGTTAGTAATTCCTCAGACTATCTATTGAAATTTGAAATTATTAACAACATATCCAATAGTCTACATATAATTTTACAATATGAATGATCATAGAGCAGACACTTCAAAATGCAATATGAAGTGAGGAAAAGATGCCTGGTCTTCTAGTATTAAAGTTTACACATCTGCAAGCATGTGCTATTATTTGAGGAGCCAAGACTTTGGAACAGAACAACACGTCTTCCTATAGACTGCGCGGGTATGGAACATGCCTTCAAAGCAGACTCCAAGAGGAGGTGGATGAGAATGACAGTGCATCCATGGAGTATAATTGAGGCCTTATGGATCATTTAGTGAAAGGAGCATTATAATACCTGTACGCATATCACCACACATACAAAATATACAACCCTTCATTAGTAGCAGTCTTCACAGTCTGGCCAGCCAAAGAAATTCAGCCATATGGGGCAACGGGCAAGAGGAGCGACAGCATGTGTTTTTAGAAGATAAAGCTTAGCTTTGTAGCGCTGTTGCCTTCAGGGAACGCTCAGCATCAAAGAGAGGGCCATCAAGAAAAATGTTACATTAACAATGGAACAAATGGAATTTTATTTCTTTATGGATGCTTGAAACCTGTTGGGTTTCTGTTTTTAGTTTTCACTGAAGAAGTTGAAGTTAAATATGGCAGCACACTTCGTGAGGAGTTTTTGTTTTGAAACAGAAGGCATACTGTATCACTTGCTGGCTGTTCACCCACACTACGTGATGGTATTTATGAAGCTATAAAGCCTTTATAATACCCACAGAGGCTCATCAAGCATAGGCTGATATTTCCCACAGGAGTCTGTCCTGCCTGTATGGTGACAGGTACTTTGAAGCATGTCCCCATGTCAACTTCAAGTGACTCCATTTTGCTTTTGTTGTTGGTAATTAAAATGGATTACTAGTGTTTTACCCAGCAGTGCTTTCACATATACATTCTTCCCCTTTAGTGTTGACAGAAGACTTTGATTCAAGCAATCGAGGGAAAGAGAGACAGACGTGCATGTACTGTATATGTCCTCTTGCTGAGTGGGGTAAGGTAAGTAAGGTAAATGTACTACATTCACCTTACTTTCTCTAATAAACTGTTACCACTGTAGGATGATAATGGTTCAAGTGTTAGAAATGTTTATTTTCTGCTTACCAAGAAGTAAACTGATGAGTGTGTATAAGATAAGTAGAACGAACCACAGGTTATAGGTGTAGCTACAGTCATGGCAAAGAAAGTAGACCCTCTTTCAATTCCAAGATTTTACATATCAGGACATTATTTGTTTATGCACAGCTCTCTTAGGGTCCCACTACAGCATTTCAGTCATGTTGAGGTCTGGACTTTGACTGGGCCATTGCAGCAGCTTGATTTTCTTTTTCGTCCATTCTGTTGTAGATTTGCTGCTGTGCTTGGGATCATTGCCCTGTTGCATGACCCAATTTTGGCCAAGCTTTAACTGTCAGACAGATGGCCTTGACTCTAGCATACTTTGGTATACAGACGAGTTCATGGTCGACTCAATGCCTGCAAGGTGCCCAGGTCCTGCAGCTGGCCTGGGCACCTTGCAGTCCAAATCATCACCCCTCCACCATCATGCTTGACAGGTGGTATGAGGTGTTTGTACTGATATGCTGTGTTTGGTTTTCTCCGAATGTGGCGCTGCGCATTATCGCCAAACTTTGGTCTCATCTGTCCAAAGGACATTGTTCCAGAAGTCTTGTAGTTTGTTCAGATCCAACTTTGCAAACCTATGTTCTTCTCTTTAGAGAGAAGAGGCTTTCTCCTGGCCACCCTTCCAAAGAAGTCATACTTGTTCAGTCTTTTTCTAATTGTACTGTCATGATCTTTAATATTTAACATGCTAACTGAGGTCTGTAGTCTCTGAGATGTAGCTCTAGGGTTTTTTGCAGTTTCTCTGAGCATTGCAAGGTCTGACCTTGGGGCGAAATTGCTGGGATGTCCACTCCTGGGAAGATTAACAGCTGTCTTGAATGTTTTCTACTTTTACTTCTACTTGGGGATACTTTTCTACTACTTCAAATTGTTTGGAAATGACCTTAAAGCTCTTCCCAGATTGATGGGCAGCAACAATTGAAACAATAGCTTAAATGCTGTTGTATTTCCTCCTTGGCATTGTGTTAACACACACCTGAATGCTCCAGACCAGCAAACTGCTAAAACCACTTTTATAGTGGTGGTCACACTTGCTGATGATCAATTAATCAAGTGCATTTGATTAGCAGCACGTGGCTAATAACAGTGTAATATGTCATGTTTTGTAGTTCATCTGACGTTTACCTAATTTTAACACCTTCTAAAAAATAATCTTGTGACCAGATTATTTTTTATAATGTCCTGATATGTAAAATCTTGGAATTGAAAGAGGGTCTACTTTCTTTGCCATGGCTGTACGTGTAGCTGGTGAAGCACACCAGGACAATGCTTATGCCAAGTGGGAAAACAGAATATATGCGGTTCACATAATCTGGTTATCTCAAAAAAATCTTTTTAGTGCAAGAAAATTCAGTCATCAAAGTGTTTATGATGCAAGAGAGCCAATAAAAAAATGCCAGTATTGTCAAATTGATATTTAAGGTGTCTTAATTGATTGATTGTCTACTCAAGTAACATCCAGATCCAGGCCAAACCTTAAATTGTAATGTTTACTACTAGTTACAAAAAACGTTCTTGTTGAATTTCAAATAATTCCTTGTGTTATAAAAAGTCAGATAGTTAATGTCATGCTACTGCTTAACACTGACCTTGAAGTGGTCCTGGTCCCTGTAAAAGTTGCTCATCTAATTATGTATACTACAGCTCGAGATGACAAGATGACCCTTTGGTTAGAAAAACAGTGCCATCACTAAATGATCTAACTCACAATCCCTGCAACATCCATTGTCCTTCAGCATTATGGGGAGACCTATTAAAAAGAGCATTAAAACTAGACTGCCTGGACTGCTGAATAGGAGCTATCAGAGACATGTAGGCTGGGGTCAACCTTGATGTATAATTTCAGTAGCTCTGCAAAAGAGTGCAGTGACAGTGATGGATATGCCAGGGATAGAGTGAAGGGGAAAAAAAGACGATCAGATGGACAGAGAGAGAGGAAGAAAAGCGACTGCAGGCAGATATGCAGAGAAAAGCAGACATCAAGAGGAGGAATGAGACGAAAGCTACAAAGAGAAAGATGAAATTAGCTTGAAGCGGAGTAAGTTGAATCAAAGCATCCAATTCTCATCTGTAGTGATTTTCTTTTTTCCAGTGAAGTGCTCTGGATAGGGATTACATAGAGAACAGTGCCAGGAAGTCTGAGAGAGGTAGAGACACAGAGAGAGAATGGGGAAAGAGAGGGGTGCTGACCTACTTTGAATGGGAATTCTAATATGGCATCAGAATCAGCGAAGCAGAGAAAAAAGAGGAAATGAAAAGAAGAGCGAGATGACAGCAGCTTCTTGCTACCAGAGGCTTCTCAAGCAAATTTAAACTCAGCTGTTATTATAACACAGAGCACTCTGCTGTCCTACACAGGTCTCTGTTTTAGAGTCGCTCTTTGAAATCATCCAACTTTACAGGATTTCTAGCGACTGCTGTTCAAACCAGCACTTACCAGTCTTTTTTTCATAGTTTGTCTGTGTTTGGCTTTAATGGAAATAACCTATACAAAGCACATTCATCTTGTGTCACAGTGTGTGCAAAGCCTTCAGTTTATTTGGTTTCCTCCCTTAAACCCCATTGTAAGAACCTAAACTCTTAACCCATTTATAACCAAATGTCATACATTTTAAAGGACAGGAGTTAAATAAATTAGTTGAGAAATGGTGGGCAGGGAAACAAATATCGACCAGAGAAATGTAAAGAGATCTATGCCCATTAGCCACAGGGACTGAGAAGAGGGATTGTGTTTCTTTGTTATATTTGATGGAGAATGGTCAGAGTATTTTAATCTTAGTGTTCAATGCGAGTAAACACGCACAAAGACATGTACACACAAGCTGTACTGTCCTGGAAGTGTATGGATTTCCACAACAAATATCTAGCTACACACACTAGCATACAAAGGGTAAAAAATCATGGAAGACTTACAGCTATGCATACAGATGGAGAATATGCACACAATAAAATAAACTGCAGAGATACACAGAGACATATATGTATTCAGTTTGGGCAGACAGGAATTACATCACCACCTTCTTGTGTCACATTCGAACAAATATCCAAATAGAGAATTATCCATGTGATACACACATGTTCTTCCTAATTAATAGCACAAGAGCAGCTTTGCCCTATACTGTCTCCCAGCACTTTAAAAATAAAAGACCATAAGAAACTGAATTTGTGGTCTGTACTTATCCAGTTCATTGACAATAGTTTTTAATAAGCTGCTATCCTAAAATGTAAGAAGCATTTTTTTGTTTTGTGTTGCTAAAAACACCAATGAGAAGACTGAATATTCTTTCATTTTGGAAAATACATTTAGTCCTTGCTTAGAGTTAAGTGTATTTTTTAGCTTAGATTCGACTTTCTGTGGAACCAGTGGGTTTGGCACAGCTGACTCCATTGAGCCCTAAGAACACAAAAGTTAAGGGAGAGGAGATGGGCAGTGCCAGTGGACCATTATCATGGCATGTTTGGGCAGCATGTGTACTGCTGTTTACTCCTCTGTTGACTTGTTTTTGTTTTCTTTGCAGTCAGAAATCGCAAAATAGTCCTCCCTTTAGTATTAATAATTTCATAAAGCCTTCTTTTGCTTCTTGTTCTGCCTTCCCCGAGTCCTGTTCCCTCTCGAACACTTTCACTGTTACAAACCACATTAGTGGTTGTCATGTCTTATAAGCATACTCACAAGTCACTGCATATTATTTGTATTGACCATCTAATGTACTCAGCATCATTTAATGACTCATCCTGCTTGTGTTGTCAGGTTAAAGAGAAAACATGGATTGTGACTAAACTCTTTTGAGAGTGATGTAGTCATTTGTCAGTATCTTTCTAATTTTACATGAACTAAATAAACATAAATACATAAATAAACAGCCATCTGTAAAACACTGTGGAGACTCTGTCATGGTTTGGGGCTGCATTTCAGCCAGTGGTCTTGGAGATCTTGTTAAAATTGATGGTTCATGAACATAGAAAAGTACCATCAGATTTTGATCCACCATGTAAAACCATCTGGAAAGCATCTGATTGTCGACAACTTCATTTTTCAGCATGACAATGATCCCAAACACACTGCCAATGCAGTATAAGCATACCTGGATAGAAAAACACACAGTGGAACACTATCAGTCATGGATTGGCCTCCCCAGAGGGATCATCTTGACAGGGAACAGAAGGTAGCCAACATCCAAAGAAGAGCTTTGAATGTCCTTCAAGAAGCCTGGAGAACTATTCCTGAAGATTACTTAAAGAATATGCAAGAAAGCTTGTCTAAGAGAGTTCAGGCTGTGTTGAAGAATAAAGGTAGTCATAACAAATATTGACTTTCAAGCTCATTAGAATTGTACAAACTCTGTTTTTGCCTGATATATTATATTTCCATTCATGTTTGCACATTTCAATAAATCACTGCACTTATTTCCTATTTTCCTAGCAAAATATAAAGAAATGAGTGGTGACTCGAGACTTTTGCGCAGTACTGTACGCTAAAAAGTTGAAAATGCATATACATGACATTCAAAATATGCCTAAAGCTATGTCAAGGTATTTGCTTTGCATCTTTGCAACTTTGCAAGTCCAAATCAGTCTGTGTATTCTTCTGACTGCCTTAGTCTCTTCTACTCACCTCATCATCAGTCAAAGTAAAGAAATCTCTGGTCTGACATTTTGTCATTGATGCTCGTTCTTTGTAGTACTTTCTTCAAGCAACCAACTAACCCTTGTACATAAATGATCAGCATGATGCCTTTACAGTCATGTTAATGTAGACTGAGATTATATCTGAAACTGTGCTAAAGTGCTCAACTGGATGGAGATTAATGTGGATAGAGCCTAAATCTGTTCAAAAAAATCAAATAAGGCACTAACATCCACAAAGTCCATTTTGATTAACCGATGATTTCTAATGCTTAATGGACACATATTGTGCATTATGACATTTTCATTTTAGCCTCCATCTTGATGATTACGTGACAAACAATGGAATTACGGCATTATTTTAAAAAGTATCCTTACTAAGAGTGAGTGTTTGCATCTACTTCATTGGCAGTTGAGTATTTCCAGATAATGTTGCACATTTGATGTTATGACGTGATCCGGATTCCAGTTTTTGCTGCTTGACCCTGTATTTTATTTCCACAGCCCCTGTATCTATCCATGCTTTTCCAGTACAGAAGTCTGCTGTGATTTCAACACATGATGCTAATGGCTGTCTGAAGATAGCTTAAGGGGATAATTTCCCACATCCCAAGGAAAACCTTCCACAGAGAAGTCAGACTTTGAGCTAAGATAGCCCACCACCTCTGGAGCTCGTTATGGGTTTTACGCAGTTACACTCCTGAGAAGGTGACGTCTAACAAGTCAAAAATCTGCTAGGCATTTTTTTTTTTTAAATTTACATTACTTTAAAGACTGACCTGAGGCCATTTTTCTGTGTTTTCTGGCAAACCTTTGAGTATCTCCGGAGTGCAGGTGGTCATGCAAATCTTGGCAGAAGGTCACAACTGCTCCCATGAGTAAGTAGAGGGGATAAGCCTGAGATGGAGAGGAATAGCACAGAGTGTGCTCACTCTGGATGAGTCACCAAGTGCTCAAAATGAACAAATACATGGACACAGCACACTGAAGTGCAGCCACACTCTGTAACAGATGGTAAGTCAAAATATAGCAATGTTAACACAGTCTACTGTAAAATGTCACTCATACATATATACACATTTTTTTTAAACTTGTATATGTCTTTCATTAAAGATGTATATCTTTCTTTCCAAGGCCAGGGTAATGTGAGATTTAACACTTTATGGCTGTTTTAAATGTTCTCCATTAAGTTTACAAAATTGATTGTGTTAAAGTTGCAATGATGTCGAGCTGGTCCAAGACTTAAACACGATTTAAAAAAATAATAAATGAAAGCAGCCGGAAAGCCCTACAATCCTTTAAAACACCCTTCTTTAATTAACGCTCAAAGCCAATTGGTTCTAAATGCCCATATGTTGCAAACCTTCATATGGAACAGAACATTTATTAGGCTGAAAATAAGCACAGCTGCATGTTAGCTAACCCTTTTACATCTCCAGCAAACAGCCTCTTTGCAACACACACACACTCACGCGGGCTCATTTTCATAAGCTCTCACCCTAAGTGTGTGAGAAGCTTTTCCACACACATTTGGCACTCTAATGTAATTGTCTCATAGATTGTCTGCCCTGCCTCTAGCAGACTAATGTGGAAACTTCTATGGTGGGGGACAAAAAAAAAGAAATCCCCCTTTAGCGCAGATGCTCATCAGTCTGCATGTGGATGTGGTTGTGTGAGGGAGAAAATGCAAGACAGGTGAAAATGAGCATTGACCACTATTCTCTTGTAAGAAGATCTCTCTCCCTGCTAAAGATTTCTCTCCCCTATTTCCCCTCCACCATCATGGATGTAAAGGTCTGAGAGGAGAAGAGGATGATGTCATTCTTAAAATCGATGGTGCACTTGATGTGATTTCCACTAAATATATTAGCATCATACACCACAGGGGACTCTGGGATAAAACCAAGAGGCATGACTAAGTCTCCTCCCTACACCCATCTGCACACACACTAAAACAAGACATGGCATGCCAACCAAGCGTCTATATATTGGTGCATGCATATGCTATTTCTATGTTGTTAGAGTTGACAAATCCACATAAGCCAATATGATTTGTAAAAAACAAAAAATATAAATGAAGGTTCACCTCTCCCCTAAAGAGAATTTAGGGGTTAACAGTCTTTATAACTCTTGGGTGTTGACGTGAGTATGAGATAAAGACATCAGATGCTTCAGAGCAGGCTGGACCCAGGCAACTATTAGCTGCCTGTGTCCAGTGGGAGGATAGGATCCATGTGAGCTCATTGTTTGTCTGTGACTTTTTTTTTTTCATGTGCTGAAAATAAAACTGAGTGTGAATGGAACAACAGTGAGTTATGCATCATAAGCACGTGGCTTTGCCTCAGTAGGAGTCTTGGCATGCAATGAAAAAGATTTTCATCATCACTCTGTTATGTGAATGGTCGGGAAATGTGTTTGGAATGTGTATGCTTGTATATGCTCAGTCAGCCTCATTTCCCAATTTTTAAAGACAGGCATTATATACACACATTGTCAAGTTCTCCATGTTTTCAGCAACATTAGCCATGGCAGTGTGACAGTGGGTTGTCATTTGGTGTATACTAGCATAAACATGACAAATATTCATGGTTTTATTTTATATATATATACAGCTCCGGAAAAAATTAAGAGACCACTGCAAAATGATCAGTTTCTCTGATTTTGCTATTTATAGGTATATGTTTGAGTAAAATGAACATTTTTGTTTTATTCTATAAACTACTGACAACATAACTCCCAAATTCCAAATACAAATATTTTCATTTAGAGCATTTATTTGCAGAAAATGAAAAATGGTCAAAATACCAAAAAAGGTCCAGTGTTTTCAGACCTCAAATAATGAAAAAAAAAAAAACAAGTTCATATTCATGTTTAAAGAGAAGAATTCAAGCAGCTCAGCTTTGTTTGATGGCTTGTGACCATCCATCTTCCTCTTGATCACATTCCAGAGGTTTTCAATGGGGTTCAGGTCTGGAGATTGGGCTGGCCATGACAAGGTCTTGATCTGGTGGTCCTTCATCCACACCTTCATCGACCTAGC